>CAHIKZ030001190.1:597500-690000 GCA_903632075.3 Acanthosepion pharaonis
TATATAAACGTATCAATTTTTGTATATACGGTCCTTCATACACAACACTATCAGGCAATAAGAGCGGTTCCTATAGTATATTTAAAATTTATTGGTAATTTTCTACCATTTCCTCAACAAGCTTCTTTATAAATAAGGCTATGAAGCCAAAGTATCCAAAATTCAATAAAATATTAGATTGCTTAGAATATTTTCTTAAGTTTAAAAGATTATTGGGTTTTCAAATACAGTTATATCATAGTTATATAAAAAGGTGTTCACGTTGTAATTTTTACAGTTATGCACCCCTTACTTAAATTTCTTAAACATCAGACTGTCGATGCATCTATTAATACCTCATAAAACATACGCTCTATGTTAAAAAAAGATGATTTTTTTGCGATATTTTCAACTACGATTAATATTTATTTCAATTCGGATCAATTAAGCTTTAAATCAGCTAATTCTTTTCAACATTTCAGAAAGTATATTTTATTTTTGAAAGATTTGTAATAAGAAGAATTATGTTGTGTTAACGGAATTGTCAAAAGGGAGGATTTTATAGATTTTACTGAGAATCAGAAAAAATTATTCCAATCAATTTAAATTCGGTTTGAAATACAGCAAAGTCATTTCCTTCTTTAATTTATGAGCTTGGAATTAAAACTAAAATAAAAGCTTCCAGAAAGATTTGTCATTTTTTAAAAATGCATTTTAAACTTTAGGTATTGCTTTTTTTTTTTTGGTGGGGGGTACCTAATTTTAACCAGTGATTTTATTGATTTTTTAACTGTTTCAAATATCATATTACTGTTTTTGCTACTCTATCGAGATTTGTTCTTGCTCATTGATTCATATTCTCTTAAGGATAAACCACAAATTTTCTCTTGGACTAATATCTGCAGAGTTGGGTGCATTCCATTTATCTGGTGCCTTTGAAACCTTTTTTTGACAAGTTTGACATCAGCTTGCCAGAATGTGAAGGAGCTTTGTCATACATGAATACACTCTTCCAATTAAAGCTCCTTAGTTTTTATGTCTATGTTTTGTCCCAAAACTTAACAATAATTCTCTACATTTATATTGACATTATCATACTCTGTGAAGGTCCCTGTAATTTTACTTCCCACAGTACAAGCCAAAAACATTTACTCTATTCCCAGCCAGTTTTGTCTTCTAAATATTAGTTAATTTTTCCATGAATTATCTAACGTCACCAGGTCCAGCCAATGTAGCTCTCCATTCATCAATTTTCGCCTTTTCTTACACGTTTCTTCTTTGAATGTTTACTTTATGGTGGCAGTTTCTGGGGGTCTTTCACAGCAAAATAAAGCAACGCATTATTAATAAAAAAATATTCTTTCAAACGAGATACAAACATATTAAGACAGTTTAAACTACAAAGTCATATATGCCACGTGACCCGTTTCATTGTTATAACAATTGAACGCCCGATCATTTCAAACTCAAAAACTATCAACAATAGGAACACCATCACAGCAGTTTCTGAACTTCTAATCATGTTTTGTTTGAAAACCTCAAACAATGGCTGAATGTACTCGGATCTTAACACATAATGTCGCCAAATTCCTTTACAAGTTTCCACCTGAATGAAACGGTCTAATTCAGCACCAGGGAAAACTCACCACAAGACTCAATACGAATTCTCTTTATTGTATTAAAAAGAATGTTTGAATGAAATATTTCGGTTTAGATAAATTATGATTAAATAATATACATGCAGAGAAAGATCAAATTTAATTTCATCAGGTATGGAAGATTACATGACTATATATATATATATATATATATATATATATATATCCGAATGTAATGAGAACGAAAATAATATAAATTCTAACGTTTAAACCATTAATTTAAAAGAGGGATTAATACCAAGAATAGAACAATAATTATTTATAATTTTTTCCATACGGTCAAAACATACTCATTATAAAGATGCATTCTTGTTTCGATGTGCATGCATCTCGACTGATATTTGGTTTTTACCAGTCGAGATGCATGTGCATCGAAACAAGAATGGATTTTTGTAGCGAGTAAATTGTTTTGCCTGTGTGTAAAAATTATAATATATATATATATATATATATATATATATATATATATATATTGAATAGCAGAAAATAAATTTTGTACTTTATCATCCGGTTCACAACGAGTCACGCTCTTTTGAACAGGAGTAGAGGTTTATCCGTTGTTTTCTGCAAGGTTTGGGTTTTCGGTACGTTTAAAATCTTTTCCTTCTCTTTCACTTCCTTTTTTTTATCTTAGTGGCATTGTAACCTTACTTTGGGTGAATTGATTAAAAACAATGAAACCACATAAGGAAATATTTTATATATCCCGATTGGCTGGTATACAAAATGAATACTGAAGCACAGATTTTCGAACGGAAACCTATTGAAGTGAAAAAGTGTTTGGTGATACTATGAGATGAAATTGTGGTCGCTAACAGGATCTTAAAAATTAAATTAAATGTTAGATCTGTATTTTGTGTCAATTATTTTATCTAATACTTTTAAATTGTGTATGATTATTTTATACAATTTTCTTGTTTTTATAACAGTGTGTATGAGGTCAACATCAAGCGGCGATAGTCTGTTTCATACTTAAAGGCAAACATCAGACAGCATAAAGATTGCGTTTAAGCATGAAATAGACTGTCGCCTCGCTGTGTTGACACTTTTTACACACACACACACACACACACACACACACATATATATATATATATATATATATATATATATATATATATATATATATATACAGTTAAAATGAGAACAAATAATTCCACTCTATATAACATTTAATTTAATAGAGTAGAGATAAATATTATTTATTTTATCAGGTCATCTCATAAGTTCTGTCCGAATTTTGAATAAAGAAAACAAGTGACCAAATGTTACATTTAATTACAGATTCAATCAACAATGTATTTTTCCTGAATATCTATGACTTCCTTCTATCTATTAACAAGCTTACTAATTCCATTACTGTAAAATTCTTTTGGCTTTGATTCGAAGAACTCACAAATGTCAGTTTTAACCTTTTCCTGTGTTACAAAAGTTGTTTCTTCCAAATGATTCTGTAAGCTACGAAACAAATGGTAGTCTGAAGGAGCAAGATCGGGAGAATAAGGTGGATGAGGAATTTTCTCCCAACCAAGTTCTTCGATCTTTTGTGACGTGATTCTTGCTTTGTGGGGTCGCGCATTGTGCTGATGAAACATCACCTCTTTTCGATTCACTAAAGCAGGTCTTTTTTCCCTCAAATCTTGGTTCAAACGCTCTAATTGCTGACAGTATATTTAAGCATTAATTGTTGCATTAGGTGGTAAGAATTCAAAGTGGATTATTCCTTGGCGATCCCACCAGATTGAAAGAAGAACCTTTTGCCCATGAAGTTCCCTTCTCGGCTATGGCTGGGATCCTTTCTCTTTACCAAGCCATTGTCTACGACGCTTAACATTTCGATAAAAGATCCATTTTTCAGTCGCCAGTCACAAGTCTATCCAAAAAAGGTGAAACAAGTTGGCGAGAATGGAGAGAAGAGCAAATGTCAACTCGGGATTTGAGGTTGTTTTCAGACAATTCATGAGGCACCCATTTTCCAAGATTAGGAACTTTTCCAAGTTGTTGAAGTTGATGATGAACAGTTGTATGGTTTGAACTGAGAACCACTGCCAATTCCTCAACTGATAAAGCAGGATTTTCTTCAAGGGCTGCTTCAAGAAACTTTTCATCAAACTCAACTGGGCGTCCGGTTCGATTTTCATTTTCAAGGGAGAAATCTCCACCTCTGAATTTTGCAAACCATCTTCTGCAAGTTCTTCCATTCACACATTCATCTCCATAAACAGAGGGAATGTTTAAAGCCGCTGCTTCTAAAATAGTATTTATACTATTTTAAAATAGTATTTATACTATTTTAGAAGCAGCGTGTCTCTTCAGCACAATGTTATATTATAGTTCGATATTGCAGTAGACCTCACACTACATACAGACAAAACGGGAATTAGGCCTCACACTATATTGCGGTAGATCTCACGCTATAGTAACACCCATATTTGAAGAGACACGCTGCTTCTAAAACAGTATAAATTAGGTCTGTCGGCCTGCTCATCCGAGAGTCTTTATACATTATATATATAATTGTGTATTTGGGCAGCAAATCCCTATTTTATTCAAATTTCATTAAAGAATAAGGTACACGATAAGGTACTACGATTAAGCTTTTTTTATTCAATTTGTCTTTTTTTGTATAAGTGATTTCTTTTCTAGAGATAAAGAGTGTAAAATCTGCCCGAATGTTCTATATGTCCGGACGCTTTTGTCTACTATATTATCAAGGGCTTTTTTAAACTGAATGTGTTGATTTTTATATACGTTTCTAGTGTGATGGTCGCAACACACTCGTAGAAAATACAAGGATAATAGCCTCACCCACATGTAAAAAAAAAAGACTAAAAATAATGATAACGCTAATAATAAAATTAAAAGCCAACACCCAATGACACGATGAACACTCTCAGCGCATTGTGACAATGGTGTCTACTAGAGCGGCTAGCCAATCCCTATTGCGGACGCCGGCTCTGTGGTTTATACTGTAACTATGCTGAGCAGAATTAACGTGTTATCTAGCGTGATCAACAATGTGAACAAGCCCTCGGTCATGATGACTTGAGGCTTCGTGCTAGCACAGCTATCGACGACCCCCAAGGGTTCCTACTACACATTTTCACTCACAAGGCTTGGGTCAAACCGTGGTATCGTTTTCAGGCACTTTCCAAAGGTGTCGAACGCTGGAATCGACCTCTCCAGTTCTATAGTATCAGGAAATCTCCTTTCTGACAAATCGACCATGGTGAGATCCGAACCCGGGTCTCATGGTTAGAATGCGAACGTTCTAACCACACGGCCATATATATACAACCTCGCACCGAGGTTAATTGTGAAACACAGTTCCCATGTCTATATAGCATGTGCTTTGTTAGCACATCATACGGGTTTAAATTTAGAGTTGTTCTTCTAGCTTGGTTGTCAACTACTGATATAGATCCCAGTCTGCTCTACCATTTAACCCATAGTTAGGGAGAAATTTGTACCTTTTCCAAGGGTATTTGTGCGAACGTGAATGTAATGAAATCGATTGGATTCGGACTTGGTTTGCCATTTTATCGTTTCGAGTCGTTAACCATTTCATTACTTGAATATCTACAAAAATTGGTCTGACGACTTTCTATATTTACTGCGTTACTCGAATGGTAGTGCCAGAATTTAGCGTTAAAACCTGAAAATGGTTCCATCCCGCTGTGTATCAACGGTTCAAACTACTGGAGGTGTAGTATTGTAAATAGTTTCTTGACGTGTAAACTCGAGAAAAAGCAGAAACATATTTTTTATTGTACAAAATTTATTTTTATCCAGTCAATATTGCCTGAACAATATTTTTTTTAGGTGCAAATCCTACTATTCAACCCATAAATGTGTGATAAGAGAGATGACCTTATAACTTATTCAAGTGTATATTTTTGCGTAACCAAACCTAACAACCTGTGACTGGAATTTGAACTCGACTCTCCGATTTCGCATTCCGAGCGGCTATCCATTACACCACACGCCCATCTTTGTTATATAGAACACATTAACGAATTTCCTGGTTTAAGGTGGCTTCTGCAGTCCCCGGACCTCAGTTCCATAGAGCACCTTTGGAATTCGATACAAAGGGAGATTTAAATTCCGGATGCGCTGTCAACGAAATCTAGAAGAACTGCAGGATGTCATAATAGCAGCATGGGTTTAAGTTTCGAAAGAGTAATTCCAGAACATCGATACAAGGAAGAACTGAAACGGTTCTAATGGTAAAGGGGTAACCAACAAGGAACTAGTAATGTGCCGCTAATAAAGTGACTGGGGAGGGTATTTCTTTTCTTTTTCTTTAATCATTTCGCCCAAAGTAAGGCGATAACGTCATTAAGACGCAAGGGGTTACTAAAAGTGAGAGAGAAGGCAAAAATCTTTAAGGGAACTGGGAACACAATCCTAAACAGGAAAAAAGGAATAAACCTCTATTCCTGTTCAAAAAGCGAAGAGTAGTGTGAATCAGACCATAGGCGATCCTATGCTGGAAACAATTTTTAAAGATAAGGTCATAAGGAGACAAGGTAAACGATTCTGATGGCTGAATAATGATGAGATGAATTTATATGGATTTTGTTTTAATTGGTATCACCCCTTGTAAGGCAGGAAAGCCACTAAGACATAAGGGGTTACAGGGTGTGGAAGAATTAGGGACAGAAACCTTAATAATGAGGAAAAAGAGAAAAGAGTATTCAGGAGGACAATAGATAGCGATTGAGATTACATTTAAATTATTTGTAGATTGTTGACTGGAAAGCATGTAGCCGGAAGGGAGTTCCACAAGCGAGAAGTTAAGAAAAGAAACTGTCAGCATAGAACTTACGGCTATATCTAGCCAGCACGACTGTAAATTGATGAGATCTTGGCGCCAGTCTAGTACTGCGTTTAAATTCAAAGAACAATGACCATAAAAGTATTTATAGAAAAGACACAGAGAGGCAACCTTACGGCGGTGGGAAAGTGACTGAAGTCGAATCGCCATATCAGGACAAATAATATTCCTGATTCTTCTTTGGATTTTATCAATAAGTTCAAGGTAAATAGCAGAGGCACCGGGCCATATGTGGCGGCAATATTCTAAGCATAGACGAATGGTAGACTTATAGATATGTAAGATAGATTCTGGAGAGAAAAATTGTCTTGCACAACACAGGACACCAACTTTTTTAGCAGCTGACCTAGCAATGGATTCCATGAAAAGATTTTGTTTAAAAAAAAACCCCCCAAAACTGGAATTTTTTGCAGGAACCTAATGTTAATATGTGTAGGTGTGTTCGAGTATTTAAATATATATTTCCCTGATTTTCAGCAGAACCCCACCTTTAGTTGTTTATTGTAACACAAAAAAGCAACTAAGCTTACTTATTGTACTTTTAACAGTTGTGCATCTCGACGCTAAAGTTTCGATAAAAGCCCAAATATTTATTGCCATTTTTACAGGCAGACACACCCTTCATCTTCGTGTCACAATTTACCTCCCCCTGTTGTTCTCCAGGCCACACCTAGCCTTATGTGACACGAAAATACTATTTGTAAGGAATGTTGGAATCGAATAAATGTTCGTAGCCTTTTTCATTACGTGGCGTTTGAGCACGTGATTTCGTTTTAAGTGTGATTAAAATTTGTGGCGTATATCCGTAGTTCGAAATGTTTCAATGCATCTTTCAACACGATTCGAGTGCGGATTGTGAATTTTAAATATTTTTTGGTTAAAATGAAAATGGAGGAAAATCATTTTCGTCATTTCAAACTCTTTTCTTCCACGAAAAGGAAAAAACAAAACAAAACACTGATCATTATCATTATCATCATCAGTCCCATGACCGGATGTGGTTGTAAGATTACTGCGCAACTGAGATGCTCACCAATTACTTCCACATATCTAGCTTGAAAGCCAGAAGTATTCATTCCTGTGTAGCGTTTCTTGGACAAATAAATCTGACAGAGCCTGTTCCTCACCAGTTTAATCTACAACCGATTTTTCTTCCAGCTTGAACGCTTTCCTTGATCAACAAAAGATACTCCTCATATATATATATATATATATATATATATATATATATATATATATATATATATTATAAGACATTTGAAACATTTGGTCAACAAAAAACTTGAATCACTACCATGTTTGTGTACTTCATGATTTAACAGTAAACGAATTAATGAGGCGCATTTTCTTCTGCGATACTCTGCTTAAACGCAACAAAAACGACTCATTTTTAAAAGAATGATTACAGGCGATGAAAAATGGATAGTTTACAACAATGTGGAGCGAAAATTCCACGTGGGAAACGGAATGAGCCACCATTAACCCATCCAAAAGCTGGTCTGCATCCGAAGGTGTCTCTGTGTATCTGGTGGAACTAGAAGAACAGTGTGTACTACAAACTACTTCCGCAAAAGCGGACGTTGAATTCAGACAAGCACTGTTCCTAATTGGCAGTACCAGCTCTTACGACTCTTTGCAGAACCTGCAAAAATAGGCCTAGTTTCGCTGGGATGTCCTACTACACACACCGTACTCACCTGATCCATATAACTCTCCTGACCTTGCACTTTCAGATTACCATTTATTTCGATCCTTATAAAATCCTCTTAATACGAAGAAGATTCGCAGGAAGTCTGTAAAAAACTACTTCGACCAGATTATCACCCAGAAAGATGCTGGATTGATGAATTCATAAAGCTGCGTCAAAGATGGCGAAAAGTAGTGAATAAAATGTCACAGAATTTGTTTGAATAAACCTTTGTACAAATATATAAATATTGTCTTTGAAATTCAGTTAAAAATCATTAAGTTTTGTTCTGAAATATTAAAGAATATATGAACATAAAAAGGATCATTTACAAAACAATACACGCAAAGCATTTAGTTGTTCATCGTAATAGTTATTAAAATTTGACTGTAATTTCGAATTAATGCAGTTGTAATTAAAAGAAAAAGTAATTCATTAAGGTGGACATTTATTTAAAGTACATTGACTTCTTAAGCTTATACGATAAATCTACGTTCTGGATCATGAAACTCAATTTGTGATGTGTAAAAAGCAATAGCAATAAGAACAAATCACAATGAGGTCGGCTAGGTCATTCATCTAGCTAGATACGTCGGGTGCGAAAAATTAAAAAAAAAATTTAATCGAATTCACACCAAGCAGGACAGTAAAATCACGAAGAATACAAAGGGTTACTGTGTGTGGAAGAATTAGAAAATAGAAACATTACTAAAGAACAGGAACAAAGAAAGAGTAGTCAGCAGGACAGCAGATAGCGATTGAGATTGCATTTAAATTTCTGGAGATTAAAGTTGACTGGAAAGCGTGAAGTCGGAAGAGAGTTCCACAAACGAGAAGTGCGACAAAAGAAACTGTCAGCATAGAACTTTCAGTTACATCTAGCCAACTCAACTGTAAATTGATTAGACCTTGTCTCCATTCTAGTACTGCGCTTAAATCCATAAAGTCTAGGTAAGATGGCGAAGGGCTCATCCGAACAATGACCATGGAAATATTTATAGAAAAGGCACAAGGAGGTAACATTACGGCTGTGCGAAAGTAACTGATGACGAGACGCCAGATCAAGACCAATAATATTGCTGATTCTTCTTTGGATTTTATCAAGGATCTCTAGATATATAGAAGGAACACCAGGTCATATGCGGCAGTAATATTCTAAGAATGGGTGAATGGTAGATGTATAGATATGCAAGATAGATTCTAGAGAGAAAAATTGTCTTACACGACACAGTGAACCAACTAATTTTCTTAGCAGCTGACCTAGAAATGTATTCAATGTAGTTCTTCCATATTGGGCATTTTTTCCCTGACGTATGTTTAATTCATTCTCTTCCAAACATATATGTGATTCTATCGATAAAAAACTATATTCAGTTTGAAGAAATCCTTTTGAAGAACGAAAGGTGTCCCATAGTTTTTTTTTGTTTGTTTTGTTTTTTGCCATTCAATTACACACCAAAGTAATTGTAATAAATCATAATGTTGGTTGAGCCTACTATCGTATGTGACTATGTTAAATCAGAGAACAGGGAAATAGAAATTGTTTGATTTCAGTCTTGCAATTTAAGATGACCTAACCTGTTTTGAAAATTAGTTTTTACTTTATTTAGCTTTTTATCTGAGTTTGAACTCTAACATAAGTTTGAAATACGGAATTACGTCAAGCACTGACTTATAAATAGTAACAATCGTTTTGTATTTGTGTATATGTGTGCATTACCGTATCTGCATACACGCCCTTGGATGTGCGTTGGCGTGTGTTTGTGTGTGTGGGCGTAAGTGTGTGTTTGTGTGTGTAATCTGGTTATGATTCATCTCGGTATTTTAATTTTGTCAGAAGGTCACAAACCTTAAGTGCCAAACGAGGATCGATACATTTGTTAATGGTTTGCGAAACTTCTCCCCATATATAGATTAAAGAAAACCTCTGAATTTCAAACAGGGGAAAACGCAAAGGAAAACCACTTCATTATCTTTCCTTATAAATAAAAAAAAATGAATCTAAAGAATCAGGTCTTAAAGGAACATGACATTAAAGAAAGGACATAATAATTTCAATGAAATACAATATCATACAATAATATCAATGGAATATAATTTCAAGGAAATATTATATCATACAATAATATCAGTGGAATATAATGTCAATGAATTACAATATCATACAATAATATCAAGGGAATATAATTTCAAGGAAATATGATATCATACAATAATATCAGTGGAATATAATGTCAATGAATTACAATATCATACAATAATATCAATCGAATATAATTTCAATGAATTACAATATCATACAGTAATATCATAGAATAATATCAATGGAATATAATGTCAATGAAATACAATATCACAAAATAATATCTATGGAATATAATGTCAATGAAATACGATATCATAAAATAATATCAATGAAATATAATTTCAATGAAATACAATATAAAATAATATACATGTAATATAATATTAATAAAATATAATATCAATGAAATATAATTTTTCTAACCATTCTTTGCTTATTTAATTCTTGCTCTATTCAGCGACAGAATTGTAAATTTTAAGTCAATCGAATCTTTATTCAACATTTTTATTTGACAAAATATTTAAGAAATATATGCAATCCAAGTGAAGAGCTCTGAAATATCTTTTAATGTAATTAAAAATCTTGATTGTCACAAAATTTTAAGACATGAACACCAACTCATGGAAACATTTTTGCAAGTATTGGACGTACGATTACAAACGAGAGTTATGTGTGAGTTTATATTGAAGTCTTTATTATTGAAGTTTATTAAGAAAGAAGACTATTATAATTAAAATGAACTTTATGGCCTTATTTACTGGAATGTACACAAATCGAATAAAACAAAAAGATTCTATTGAAACCAGTCTTACAATAGCGTAAAAGGGAGAAAAGCCCAGATGAATTTTCATAGTGAATGCAATTTCGTTCAGTATTGGACATTTTTGTCTATTAGATGAATATAATATAAAGCTTTTTTAGCAAAAAAATAATAATAATGATAATAATAATAATAATGTACATCCAGATACAATTGACTACCTAATATCTGGGCATGGCGTACTGGTTCCAATAGAGCACCCACAACGAAATGATAGGGCTTCTCATTGGTCAATATGCTGTGCATTCAAAGAGACTTGGTGAGAACATAGGCCACCATAACTTGTATAGAATGATGACGTTACCATTCTCTGGAATTTCAGCGTCCAGATTGATAGTTAAATCCGGGTAAATCGACCAAGTAATTGTGAAAAGACATCTTGCAAATACATGCCTTCTGATAGATCTTGCAGGTTCAGCGGACAAAAAACGCATGTTTGAAAACGTTTGAAAAACTAAGTTAATACAAGGGTCTTCATATAGAAATCAGTAGAATGTGTCGTTACCTTTTGTTATTGGAGTTTTGGGAGTTATATGAAAAAGGAAAAACTAATATGATGACAAATTCTAAAATATGTGAATTGCAAAAATCATACTAATGGCTAATTCTCAATTCTGGCGTAGACTTCTTTCCATGCAATGGACACAATTAAATTATACTTGATTGCATTGTATCTCATTTGCTTGTACCTTATAATTCTAAAACTTGAAGTGTCCCCCTTTTTTTTTTTTTTTTTTTTTTTTTTAAGCATTTCACCCCAAGCAAGGCGGGAAGCCACTAGGACGCAAGGGGTTACAGAAAATTTAGAGCAAGATCAAATAGGCGTCATAGAAGAAAGGATGAGAAGGAGGGTAGTGGATAGATCAAGGCAACTGGAGATGTCGATTGACATTACACTTGAATAGCTAGGGATTATAGCTCTCAGGGAAACTGGAATAGGGAAGGGAGTTCCTCAGGCGACAGGTGCGAGACATGAAGCTATTAGAGTAGAAGAGACGGCTACATTTAAGAGTTTCGACAGTGAAGGTGTGTGAGCGGGATGCCAGCCTCGTATGGCGCTGGAACTCATGACGTCTGGGAACCAGCGAATGCAGCTCCTCGGAGCAATTCCCATGAAAGTATTTGTAGAACAGACAGAGGGAGGCGATGGTGCGTCTGTGAGAAAGTGACTGTAGACGAGACGCCAGGGCAGGGCCAACTACATTGCATATCCGCCTCTGGAGTCTATCAAGAACCCCGAGGCAAACAGATGGGGTTCCAGACCATATATGGCAGCAATACTCCATGCAGGGCGAATTGTTACGTGTCTAGTTGAGACTTGGTGGAGGGATCTCGTATTACACAATAATAATAATAATAATAATAATAATAATAATAATAATAATAATAATGTATACCTGGCCACTCGTATTCGAGGATACCTGTCTACTAGGGTGGTTAGACAATCCCTATTGCAGACGCTTACTCAGGTTTGTGTTTATTCAACACCCACAGAACCCAACTATGCTAAGCAAACCTCAGTTATAGTTTCTGGGAAAGAGCATGTTATCTAGCGGCATGTTATCTAAAGTGATCAATAATTTGAACAAGGCCAGCTCGCTCAAGCGCACGGTCACGATGACTTGTAATTTCGTGCTAGCACAGCTATCAACGGACCCTAAGAGTTCCGACTACCTATTTTCACTCACAAGGCTTAATGTCCGAATTATACGAAGACATGACATTGCTGTCAATAACCCATAACTTCGTTTGTTTTATTGCAAATAAGAGCTGAGCGGTTTTCAGGTTAAATTTCATGAAAGTATCAAAGATCTTTCACTGAATTTATTCATTTGGAGAATTTTTAACGTTGGACAATCATCGATACTTGATGAACGTTTACGGAGACTAAACAATTAATATGAGTATAGTTAATCATTGTAGTCATACGTTTTCATACAGCAGCCAACCTTCGAAACGAAAAGCGTCTGGAACATGCACAGGCAATAGTGGTGACTATGCGGAAAATAGTATTTTCTTGTTAAAATATTACCCACTTCAACGATGTTATTGCACGTCGCTGTATCTGTTCTAATTTACACTTTCAACTGATATAACTCTCATAGCCATCGTTTAAAATTTGAAACCCTTTCATGTTGTGTTAGCTATTGTTAATAGTGTTAATAATTGAGTATATGTGTTTTATGCGTTTTGCTTTCAACATTTGCCAATTTTTCACTTTTTTTAAAACAAACTGAAATATTGAATTAAGTGACAAGTCTAACGGGTAGAAAATCTATAAAGGAATATTTCCGTTTTGTAAATATCAACAAGAAACTTCAAAGTATTGCGGAGCGCCCAAGCAGGATAAAGGTTTTTTGGGGCGGGGCAATAACAATTTAATCTTTAAAAATACACATGAAAAACGTGTATATTTATTTTTAACATTATTTACAAAAAAAAAAAAAAAAAAAAAAAAAAAAAAAAAAAAAAATGAAGCCAAGATTAATAAGATTAACTTGCAACTGTTGTTTTGAAATACCAAGAATTTCAAAGTCGGTTATTTCTGCTACAGCGCATTACTTATCTTACAAATACTACTACCAATGCAGTTAATATACTGCTGATACACCATTACACTGATGTAATGGAAAGCCTGATGAGATATGCCGATGTTACCCATGCTGATGCTATACCAGGTATGGATAAGATACACCATGATGATATACCAGTTATATGCCGCGATGTTACCCTATGCAAAGATATGAGCTGATGCTATACCAGGTATGGATAAGCCCTGATGATGCAGTTATATGCCGCGATGTTACATGCAAAGATATGAGCTGATTACCAGGTATGGATAAGCCCTGATGATACACCATGCAGTTATATGCCGCTGATGCTATACCAGGTATGGATAAGCCCTGATGATACACCATGCAGTTATATGCCGCGATGTTACCCTATGCAAAAGATATGAGCTGATGCTATACCAGGTATGGATAAGCCCTGATGATACACCATGCAGTTATATGCCGCGATGTTACCCTATGCAAAGATATGAGCTGATGTATACCAGGTATGGATAAGCCCTGATGATACACCATGCAGTTATATGCGCGATGTTACCCTATGCAAAGATATGAGCTGATGCTACCAGGTATGGATAAGCCCTGATGATACACCATGCAGTTATATGCCGCGATGTTATATGCAAAGATATGAGCTGATGCTATACCAGGTATGGATAAGCCCTGATGATACACCATGCAGTTATATGCCGCGATGTTACCCTATGCAAAGATATGAGCTGATGCTATACCAGGTATGGATAAGCCCTGATGATACACCCATGCCAGTTATATGCCGCGATGTTACCATGCAGTTATATGCAAAGATATGAGCTGATGCTATACCAGGTATGGATAAGCCCTGATGATACACCATGCAAAGTTATATGCCAGGATGTTACCCTATGCACTCAAAGATATGAGCTGATGCTATACCAGGTATGGATAAGCCCTGATGATACACCATGCAGTTATATGCCGCGATGTTACCCTATGCAAAGATGAGCTGATGCTATACCAGGTATGGATAAGCCCTGATGATACACCATGCAGTTATATGCCGCGATGTTACCCTATGCAAAGATATGAGCTGATGCTATACCAGGTATGGATAAGCCCTGATGATACACCATGCAGTTATATGCCGCGATGTTACCCTATGCAAAGATATGAGCTGATGCTATACCAGGTATGGATGTGCCCTGATGATACACCATGCGGTTATATGCCGCGATGTTACCCTATGCAAAGATATGATGCTATACCAGGTATGGATGCTGATACACCAGGTATGCCGCGATGTTACCCCTGATGCTATACCAGGTATGGATAAGCCCATGCACCATGCAGTTATATGCCGCGATGTTACCCTATGCAAAGATATGAGCTGATGCTATACCAGGTATGGATAAGCCCTGATGATACACCATGCAGTTATATGCCGCGATGTTACCCTATGCAAAGATATGAGCTGATGCTATACCAGGTATGGATAAGCCCTGATGATACACCATGCAGTTATATGCCGCGATGTTACCCTATGCAAAGATATGAGCTGATGCTATACCAGGTATGGATAAGCCCTGATGATACACCATGCAGTTATATGCCGCGATGTTACCCTATGCAAAGATATGAGCTGATGCTATACCAGGTATGGATATGCCCTGATGACACCATGCAGTTATATGCCGCGATGTTTACCCTATGCAAAGATATGAGCTGATGCTATACCAGGTATGGATATGCCCTGATGATACCATGCAGTTATATGCCGCGATGTTACCCTATGCAAAGATATGAGCTGATGCTATACCAGGTATGGATAAGCCCTGATGATACACCATGCAGTTATATGCCGCGATGTTACCCTATGCAAAGATATGAGCTGATGCAGGTATGGATAAGCCCTGATGATATGGATATGCCGCGATGTTACCCTATGATGATACACCAGGTATGATAAGTGAGCTGATGATACAGTTTCCGATGATATGCAGTTATATGCCGCGATGTTACCCTATGCAAAGATATGAGCTGATGCTATACCAGGTATGGATAAGCCCTGATGATACACCATGCAGTTATATGCCGCGATGTTACCCTATGCAAAGATATGAGCTGATGCTATACCAGGTATGGATAAGCCGCGATGATACACCATGCAGTTATATGCCGCGATGTTACCCTATGCAAAGATATGAGCTGATGCTATACCAGGTATGGATAAGCCCTGATGATACACCATGCAGTTATATGTTACCCGCTGATGTTACCCTGATGATACACCATGCAAAGATATGAGGAGCTGATGCTATACCAGGTATGGATATGCCCCTGATGATACACCATGCAGTTATATGCCGCGATGTTACCCTATGCAAAGATATGAGCTGATGCTATACCAGGTATGGATAATGCCATGATGTTACTGATGATACACCATGCAGTTATATGCCGCGATGTTACCCTATGCAAAGATATGAGCTGATGCTATACCAGGTATGGATAAGCCCTGATGATACACCATGCAGTTATATGCCGCGATGTTACCCTATGCAAAGATATGAGCTGATGCTATACCAGGTATGTGGATAAGCCCTGATGATACACCATGCAGTTATATGCCGCGATGTTACCCTATGCAAAGATATGAGCTGATGCTATACCAGGTATGGATAAGCCCTGATGATGTTATACGATGTTACCCTTTATGCAAAGATATGAGCTGATGCATGCAGGTTGGATATGATACACCATGCAGTTATATGCCCGATGTTACCCTATGCAAAGATATGATGCTGATGCTATACCAGGTATGGATAATGCCCTGATGCTATACACCTGATGCACCATGCAGTTATATGCCGCGATGTTACCCTATGCAAAGATATGAGCTGATGCTATACCAGGTATGGATAAGCCTGGATGATACACCATGCGATGCAGTTATATGCCGCGATATTAACCCTGATGATACACCATGCAGTTATAGATATGCAAAGATATGAGCTGATGCTATACCAGGTATGGATAAGCCCTGATGATACACCATGCAGTTATATGCCGCGATGTTACCCTATGCAAAGATATGAGCTACCAGGCGGATGCTATACACCATGCAGTTATATGGATAAGCCCTGATGATACACCATGCAGTTATATGCCGCGATGTTACCCTATGCAAAGATATGAGCTGATGCTATACCAGGTATGGATGCCCTGATGATACACCATGCAGTTATATGCCGCGATGTTACCCTATGCAAAGATATGAGCTGATGCTATACCAGGTATGGATAAGCCCTGATGATACACCATGCAGTTATATGCCGCGATGTTACCCTATGCAAAGATATGAGCTGATGCTATACCAGGTATGGATAAGCCCTGATGATACACCATGCAGTTATATGCCGCGATGTTACCCTATGCAAAGATATGAGCTGATGCTATACCAGGTATGGATATGCCCTGATGATACCATGCAGTTATATGCCGCGATGTTACCCTATGCAAAGATATGAGCTGATGCTATACCAGGTATGGATAAGCCCTGATGATACACCATGCAGTTATATGCCGCGATGTTACCCTATGCAAAGATATGAGCTGATGCTATACCAGGTATGGATAAGCCCTGATGATACACCATGCAGTTATATGCCGCGATGTTACCCTATGCAAAGATATGAGCTGATGCTATACCAGGTATGGATAAGCCCTGATGATACACCATGCAGTTATATGCCGCGATGTTACCCTATGCAAAGATATGAGCTGATGCTATACCAGGTATGGATAAGCCCTGATGATACACCATGCAGTTATATGCCGCGATGTTACCCTGATGCAAAGGTATGAGCTGATGCTATACCAGGTATGGATATGCCCTGAGGATGGATGCCGATGTTACCCTATGCAAAGATATGAGCTGATGCTATACCAGGTATGGATAAGCCCTGATGATACACCATGCGGTTATATGCCGCGATGTTACCCTATGCAAAGATATGAGCTGATGCTATACCAGGTATGGATAAGCCCTGATGATACACCATGCAGTTATATGCCGCGATGTTACCCTATGCAAAGATATGAGCTGATGCTATACCAGGTATGGATAAGCCCTGATGATACACCATGCGGTTATATGCCGCGATGTTACCCTATGCAAAGATATGAGCTGATGCTATACCAGGTATGGATATGCCCTGATGATACACATGCGGTTATATGCCGCGATGTTACCCTATGCAAAGATATGAGCTGATGATACCAGGTATGGATATGCCCTGATGATACACCATGGTTATATGCCGCGATGTTACCTATGCAAAGATGAGCTGATGCTATACCAGGTATGGATATGCCCTGATGATACACCATGCAGTTATATGCCGCGATGTTACCCTATGCAAAGATATGAGCTGATGCTATACCAGGTATGGATATGCCCTGATGATACACCATGCAGTTATATGCCGCGATGTTACCCTATGCAAAGATATGGAGCTGATGCAGGTATGGATATGCCCTGATGATACACCCAGTTATATGCCGCGATGTTACCCTATGCAAAGATATGAGCTGATGCTATACCAGGTATGATAAGCCCTGATGATGTTCATGGTACCATGCAGTTATATGCCGCGATGTTACCCTATGCAAAGATATGAGCTGATGCTATACCAGGTATGGATAAGCCCTGATGATACACCATGCAGTTATATGCCGCGATGTTACCCTATGCAAAGATATGAGCTGATGCTATACCAGGTATGGATATGCCCTGATGATACACCATGCAGTTATATGCCGCGATGTTACCCTATGCAAAGATATGAGCTGATGCTATACTAGGTATGGAGCTGATGATACACCATGCAGTTATATGCCGCTACCCATGCAAAGATATGCTGATGCTATGTACCAGGTATGAGATACACCATGCAGTTATATGCCGCGATGGTATGCAAAAGATATGAGCTTGATGCCCTGATGATACACCATGCAGTTATATGCCGCGATGTTACCCTATGCCTGATGCAAAGATAATGATGATACACCATGCAGTTATATGCCGCGATGCTATGACTGATGCTATAGGTATGGATAAGCCCTGATGATACACCATGCAGTTATATGCCGCGATGTTACCCTATGCAAAGATATGAGCTGATGCTATACCAGGTATGGATAAGCCTGATGATACACCATGCAGTTATATGCCGCGATGTTACCCTATGCAAAGATATGAGCTGATGCTATACCAGGTATGGATAAGCCCTGATGATACCATGCAGTTATATGCCGCGATGTTACCCTATGCAAAGATATGAGCTGATGCTATACCAGGTATGGATAAGCCTGATGATACACCATGCAGTTATATGCCGCGATGTTACCCTATGCAAAGATATGAGCTGATGCTATACCAGGTATGGATAAGCCCTGATGATACACCATGCAGTTATATGCCGCGATGTTACCCTATGCAAAGATATGAGCTGATGCTATACCAGGTATGGATAAGCCCTGATGATACACCATGCAGTTTATATGCCGCGATACCAGGTGGATAAGCCCTGATGATACACCGTGCAGTTATATGCCGCGATGATATGCAAAGAGCTGATGCTATACCAGGTATGGATAAGCCCTGATGATACAGCTGATGCTATGCAGTTATATGCCGCGATGTTACCCTATGCAAAGATATGAGCTGATGCTATACCAGGTATGGATAAGCCCTGATGATACACCATGCAGTTATATGCCGCGATGTTACCCTATGCAAAGATGTTGATGCTATACCAGGTATGGATAAGCCCTGATGATACACCATGCGGTTATATGCCGCGATGTTACCCTATGCAAAGATATGAGCTGATGCTATACCAGGTATGGATAAGCCCTGATGATACACCATGCAAAGTTATATGCCGCGATGTTACCCTATGCAAAGATATGAGCTGATGCTATACCAGGTATGGATAAGCCCTGATGATACCATGCAGTTATATGCCGCGATGTTACCCTATGCAAAGATATGAGCTGATGCTATACCAGGTATGGATATGCCCTGATGATACACCATGCACTTATATGCCGCGATGTTACCCTATGCAAAGATATGAGCTGATGCTATACCAGGTATGGAAGCCCTGATGATACACCATGCAGTTATATGCCGCGATGTTACCCTATGCAAAGATATGAGCTGATGCTATGCCAGGTATGGATAAGCCTGATGATACACCATGCAGTTATATGCCGCGATGTTACCCTATGCAAAGATATGAGCTGATGCTATACCAGGTATGGATAAGCCCTGATGATACACCATGCAGTTATATGCCGCGATGTTACCCCTATGCAAAGATATGAGCTGATGCTATACCAGGTATGGATAAGCCCCATGCAAAGATGATACACCATGCAGTTATATGCCGCGATGTTACCCTATGCAAAGATATGAGCTGATGCTATACCAGGTATGGATAAGCCCTGATGATACACCATGCAGTTATATGCCGCGATGTTACCCTATGCAAAGATATGAGCTGATGCTATACCAGGTATGGATAAGCCTGATGATACACCATGCAGTTATATGCCGCGATGTTACCCTATGCGTAAAGATATGAGCTGATGCTATACCAGGTATGGATAAGCCCTGATGATACACCATGCAGTTATATGCCGCGATGTTATGCCCTATGCAAAGATATGAGCTGATGCTATACCAGGTATGGATATGCCTGATGATACACCATGCAGTTATATGCCGCGATGTTACCCTATGCAAAGATATGAGCTGATGCTATACCAGGTATGGATAAGCCTGATGATATACCATGCAGTTATATGCCGCGATGTTTACCCTATGCAAAGATATGAGCTGATGCTATACCAGGTATGGATAAGCCCTGATGATACACCATGCAGTTATATGCCGCGATGTTACCTATGCAAAGATATGAGCTGATGCTATACCGGTATGGATGTTACCATGCAATTATATGCCGCGATGTTTACCCTATGCAAAGATATGAGCTGATGCTATACCAGGTATGGATAAGCCTGATGATACACCATGCAGTTATATGCCGCGATGTTACCCTATGCAAAGATATGCTGATGCTGGATACCATGGTATGGATATGCCCTGATGATACACCATGCTATACCAGTTATATGCCGCGATCGCGATGTTACCCTATGCAAAGATATGAGCTGATGCTATACCAGGTATGGATAAGCCCCTGATGATACACCATGCAGTTATATGCCGCGATGTTACCCTATGCAAAGATATGAGCTGATGCTATACCAGGTATGGATAAGCCCTGATGATACACCATGCAGTTATATGCCGCGATGTTACCCTATGCAAAGATATGAGCTGATGCGAGATGTTACCAGGTATGGATAAGCCCTGATGATACACCATGCAGTTATATGCCGCGATGTTACCTATGCAAAGATATGAGCTGATGCTATACCAGGTATGGATAAGCCCTGAATTTATATGCCGCGATGTTACCCTATGCGATATGTGAGCTGATGCTATACCAGGTATGGATAAGCCCTGATGATACACCATGCGATGTTATATGCCGCGAACCCTATGCAAAGATATGAGCTGATGCTATACCAGGTATGGATAAGCCTGATGATACACCATGCAGTTATATGCCGCGATGTTACCCTAAAAGATATGAGCTGATGCTATACCAGGTATGGATAAGCCCTGATGATACACCATGCAGTTATATGCCGCGATTGCCCCTATGCAAAGATATGAGCTGATGCTATACCAGGTATGGATAAGCCCTGATGATACACCATGCAGTTATATGCCGCGATGCTATGCAAAGTATGGGCTGATGCTATACCAGGTGGATAAGCCCTGATGATACAACCATGCAGTTATATGTCGCGATGTTACCTATATAAAGATATGAGCTGATGCTATACCAGGTATGGATAAGCCCTGATGATACACCATGCAGTTATATGCTACGCGATGTTACCCTATGCAAAGATATGAGCTGATGCTACCAGGTATGGATAAGCCCTGATACACCATGCAGTTATATGCCGCGATGTTACCCTATGCAAAGATATGAGCTGATGCTATACCAGGTATGGATAAGCCCTGATGATACACCATGCAGTTATATGCCGCGATGTTACCCTATGCAAAGATATGAGCTGATGCTATACCAGGTATGGATAAGCCCTGATGATACACCATGCGGTTATATGCCGCGATGTTACCCTATGCAAAGATATGAGCTGATGCTGGATAAGCTGATATACCATGCAGTTACTATGGATGTTACCTTATGCAAAGCCCAGGTATGGATAAGCCCTGATGATATACACCATGCAGTTATATGCCGCGATGTTACCCTATGCAAAGATATGAGCTGATGCTATACCAGGTATGGATAAGCCCTGATGATACACCATGCGGTTATGCCGCGATGTTACCCTATGCAAAGATATGAGCTGATGCTATACCAGGTATGGATATGCCTGATGATACACCATGCGGTTATATGCCGCGATGTTACCCTATGCAAAGATATGAGCGATGCTATACCAGGTATGGATAAGCCCGATGATACACATGCGTAGTTATATGCCCCGATGTTACCTTATAAAGATATTATATGCTATACCAGGTATGGATTACATACACCATGCAGTTATATGCCGCGATGTTACCCTATGCAAAGATATGAGCTGATGCTATACCAGGTATGGATAAGCCCTGATGATACACCATGCAGTTATATGCCGCGATGTTACCTATGCAAAGATATGAGCTGATGCTATACCGGGTATGGATAAAGCCCTGATGATACACCATGCGGTTATATGCCGCGATGTTACCTATGCAAAGATGTGAGCTGATGCTATACCAGGTATGGATAAGCCCTGATGATACACCATGCGGTTATATGCCGCGATGTTACCCTATGCAAAGATGTGAGCTGATGCTATACCAGGTATGGATAAGCCCTGATGATACACCATGCAGTTATATGCCGCGATGTTACCCTATGCAAAGATATGAGCTGATGCTATACCAGGTATGGATAAGCCCTGATGATACACCATGCAGTTATATGCCGCGATGTTACCCTATGCAAAGATATGAGCTGATGCTATACCAGGTATGGATAAGCCCTGATGATACACCATGCAGTTATATGCCGCGATGTTACCCTATGCAAAGATATGAGCTGATGCTATACCAGGTATGGATAAGCCCCGGATGATACACCATGCGGTTATATGCCGCGATGTTACCCTATGCAAAGATATGAGCTGATGCTATACCAGGTATGGATAAGCCCTGATGATACACCATGCAGTTATATGCCGCGATGTTACCCTATGCAAAGATATGAGCTGATGCTATACCAGGTATGGATAAGCCCTGATGATACACCATGCAGTTATATGCCGCGATGTTACCCTATGCAAAGATATGAGCTGATGCTATACCAGGTATGGATAAGCCCTGATGATACACCATGCAGTTATATGCCGCGATGTTACCCTAATGCAAAGATATGAGCTGATGCTATACCAGGTATGGATATGCCCTGATGATACACACCATGCAGTTATATGCCGCGATGTTACCCTATGCAAAGATATGGGCTGATGCTATACCAGGTATGGATAAGCCCTGATGATACACCATGCAGTTATATGCCGCGATGTTACCCTATGCAAAGATATGAGCTGATGCTATACTCACAGGTATGGATAAGCCCTGATGATACACCATGGTTATATGCCGCGATGTTACCCTATGCAAGATATGAGCTGATGCTATACCAGGTATGGATAAGCCCTGATGATACACCAGGCGTCGCGATGTTACCCTATGCCTGATGCAGGTATTTAACCCTGATGATACACCATGCAGTTATATGCCGATGTATGTATGATACACCATGCAGTTATATGATGTTGCTGCAAAGATATGAGCTGACCAGGTATGGATAAGCCCTGATGATACACCATGCAGTTATATGCCGCGATGTTACCCTATGCAAAGATATATGAGCAGTATGGATGCCCTATACCAGGTATGGATAAGCCCTGATGATACCAGGTATGCGGATGCGCTGATATATGCCGCGATGTTACCCTATGCAAAGATATGAGCTGATGCTATACCAGGTATGGATAAGCCCTGATGCGGTTATATACCAAAGATATGATTGATGCTATGGATGGCCCTGATGATACACCATGCAGTTATATGCCGCGATGCCGCAAAGATATGAGCTGGATGCTATACCAGGTATGGATAAACCCTGATGATACACCATGCAGTTTCTGCCGCCCTATGCAAAAGATATGAGCTGATGCTATACCAGGTATGGATAAGCCCTGATGATACACCGTAAAGTTATATGCCGCGATGTTACTATGCAAAGATAGATGTTATGCTATACCGGGTAAAGATATGAGCCCTGATGCCATGCCCAGTTATAAAGCCCGGGATGGATACACCATGCGGTTATATGCCGCGATGTTACCCTATGCAAAGATATGAGCTGATGCTATACCAGGTATGGATAAGCCCTGATGATACACCCAGTTATATGCCGCGATGTTACCCTATGCAAAGATATGAGGCTGATGCTATACCAAGGTATGGATAAGCCTGATGATACACCATGCAGTTATATGCCGCGATGTTACCCTATGCAAAGATATGGTGATGCTATACCAGGTATGGATTATGATACACCATGCAGTTATATGCCGCGATGTTACCCTATGCAAGAGATGTGAGCTGATGCTATACCAGGTATGGATAAGCTGATGATACACCATGCAGTTATATGCCGCGATGTTACCCTATGCAAAGATATGAGCTGATGCTATACCAGGTATGGATAAGCCTGATGATACACCATGCAGTTATATGCCGCGATGTTACCCTATGCAAAGATGAGCTGATGCTATACCAGGTATGGATAAGCCCCGATGATACACCATGCAGTTATATGCCGCGACAAGTTTACCCTATGGATATAAGCCCCTGATATGAGCTGGATGCTGGTATGGATAAGCCGCGATGTTACCCATGCAGTTATATGCCGCGATGTTACCCTATGCAAAGATATCTGATGCTATACCAGGTATGGATAAGCCCTGATGATACACCATGCAGTTATATACCGATGTTACCCTATGCAAAGATATGAGCTATATACCAGGTATGGATAAGCCCTGATGATTGCAGTTATATGCCATGATGTTACCTTTATGCAAAGATGCCATTTGATGCTATACCAGGTATGGATAAGCCTGATGATACACCATGCAGTTATATGCCGCGATGTTACCCATGCAAAGATAGGAGCTGATGCTATACCAGGTATGGATAAGCTGATGATACACCATGCAGTTATATGCCGCGATGTTACCCTATGCAAGATATGAGCTGATGCTATACCAGGTATGGATAAGCCCTGGATGATACACCATGCGGTTATATGCCGCGATGTTACCCTATGCAAAGACCGGGTATGGAGCTGATACACCATGCGGTTATATATACCATGGTATGGCTATAGGTAGCCCTGATGATACACCATGCAGTTATATGCCGCGATGTTACCCTATGCAGATATGAGCTGATGCTATACCAGGTATGGATGCCCTGATGATACACCATGCAGTTATATGCGCGATGTTACTCCATGCGGATATGGGGCTGATGCTATACCAGGTATGGATAAGTTACCCTATGCAAAGATATGAGCTGATGATACTGATACCATGCAGTTATATGCCGCGATGTTACCCTATGCAAAGATATGAGCTGATGCTATACCATGCTGATACCAGGTTACCTATGGATAGCTGATGCTATCCCGATGATAAAGCCCACCATGCAGTTGTATGCCGCGATGTTACCCATGCAAAGATAGGAGCTGATGCTATACCAGGTATGGATAAAGCCCTGATGATACACCATGCAGTTATATGCCGCGATGTTACCCTATGCAAAGATATGAGCCGATGCTACCAGCGGATAAGCCCTGATGTACACCATGCAGTTATATGCCGCGATGTTACCTTATGCAAAGATATGAGCTGATGCTATACCAGGTATGGATAAGCCCTGATGATACACCATGCAGTTATATGCCGCGATGTTACCCTATGCATGCTATACCAGGTGAGCGGATGCTGATACACCATGCAGTTATATGATGTTAAAGCCGAGCTGATGATACCAGGTATGGATAACCATGCGATGTTATGCAAATGCTGATGCTATACCAGGTATGGTTACCCTATGCAAAAGAATGTGAGCTGATGCTATACCGGGTATGGATAAGCCTGATGATACACCATGCGGTTGCTTATGCCGCGATGTTACCCTATGCAAAGATATGAGCTGATGCTATACCAGGTATGGATAAGCCCTGATATTTTATACAGTTATATGCCGTGTTACCCTGTACAAGTATGACTGATGCTATACCAGGTATAGATAAAGCCCTGATGATACACCATGCAGTTATATGCCGCGATGTTACCCTATGCAAAGATATGAGCTGATGCTATACCAGGTATGGATAAGCCCTGATGATACACCATGCAGTTATATGCCGCGATGTTACCCTGATGCAAAGATATGAGCTGATGCGGTTATACCATGGTATGGATATGCCCTGATGATACACCATGCAGTTATATGCCGCGATGTTACCCTATGCCTGATGCTATACCAGGCATACAATTGTTATGCAAAGATATGATGCTGATGCTATACCATGGTATGCCGCGATGTTACCTATGCAAGATGCTATACCAGGTATGGATAATATGATACACCATGTTATATGCCGCGATGTTACCCTATGCAAAGATATGAGCTGATGCTATACCAGGTATGGCCGATACACCATGAGTTATATGCCGCGATGTTACCCTATGCAAAGATATGAGCTGATGCTATACCAGGTATGGATAAGCCTGATGATACACCATGCAGTTATATGCCGCGATGTTACCCTATGCAAAGATATGAGCTGATGCTATACCAGGTATGGATAAG
Source organism: Acanthosepion pharaonis (assembly GCA_903632075.3). Classification (NCBI taxonomy): domain Eukaryota; kingdom Metazoa; phylum Mollusca; class Cephalopoda; order Sepiida; family Sepiidae; genus Acanthosepion; species Acanthosepion pharaonis. The sequence continues at coordinate 624,231 of CAHIKZ030001190.1, forward strand.
CCCTGATGATACACCATGCAGTTATATGCCGCGATGTTACCCTATGCAAAGATATGAGCTGATGCTATACCAGGTATGGATAAGCCCTGATGATACACCATGCAGTTATATGCCGCGATGTTACCCTATGCAAAGATATGAGCTGATGCTATACCAGGTATGGATAAGCCCTGATGATACGACCATGCAGTTATATGCCGTATGGATGCCCTGATGATACACCATGCAGTTATATGCCCGATGTTAAGATATGAGCTGATGCTATACCAGGTATGGATAAGCCCTGATGATACACCATGCAGTTATATGCCGCGATGTTACCCTATGCAAAGATATGAGCTGATGCTATACCAGGTATGGATAAGCCCCTGATTATATGCCGCGATGTTACCATGCAGCTGATGTTATATGCCGCGATGTTGTTACCCTATGCAAAGATATGAGCTGATGATGCTATACCAGGTATGCTATACCAGGTATGGATAAGCCCTGATGATACACCATGCAGTTATATGCCGCGATGTTACCCTATGCAAAGATATGAGCTGATGCTATACCAGGTATGGATAAGCCCTGATGATACACCATGCAGTTATATGCCGCGATGTTACCCTATGCAAATGGATATGATACACCATGCTGCCGCGATGCTGATGCTATGAGCTGATGCCCAGGTATGGATAAGCCCTGATGATACACCATGCAGTTATATGCCGCGATGGTATGCAAAGATTGAGCTGGATAAGCCCTGATGATACACCATGCAGTTATATGCCCGATGTTACCCTATGCAAAGATATGAGCTGATGCTATACCAGGTATGGATAAGCCCTGATGGATCCCTATACACCATGCAGTTATATGCCGCGATGTTTACCCTATGCAAATGATATGAGCTGATGCTATACCAGGTATGGATATGCCTGATGATACACCATGCAGTTATATGCCGCGATGTTACCCTATGCAAAGATGATGCTATACCAGGTATGGATATGCCTGCCATGATACCATGGTTATAGCTGATGGATAAGCCCTGATGATACTGACTGATGCTATACCGGGTATGGATAATGATGCATGATGCCGCGATGTTACCCTATGCAAAGATATGAGCTGATGCTATACCAGGTATGGATAAGCCTGATGATACACCATGCAGTTATATGCCGCGATGTTACCCTATGCAAGGTAACCAGGCTGAGATATGAGCTGATGCTATATGCCGCATGGTATGGATAAGCCTGATGATACACCATGCACGGTTATATGCCGCGATGTTACCCTATGCAAAGATATGAGCTGATGCTATGCTATACCAGGTATGGATAAGCCTGATGATACACCATGCAGTTATATGCCGCGATGTTACCCTATGCCCTATGCAAAGATAATGAGCTGATGCGTTATACCAGGTATGGATAAGCCCTGATGATACACCATGCGGTTATATGCCGCGATGTTACCCTATGCAAAGATATGAGCTGATGCTATACCAGGTATGGATAAGCCCTGATGATACACCATGCAGTTTATATGCGCGATGTTACCCTGATGATACACCATGCAATGCGCGATGTTATATGCAAAGATAACCAGAGCTATATGAGCTGATGCTATACCAGGTATGGATAAGCCCTGATGATACACCATGCAGTTATATGCCGCGATGTTTACCCAGGTATGGATGCTATAAGTATATGAGCCCTGATGCTATACCAGATGTTTATGATAAGCTGATGCCCAGGTATGGATAAGCCCTGATGACCCATGCACTGATGCCATGCGCAGTTATATGCCGCGATGTTACCCTATGCAAAGATATGAGCTGATGCTATACCAGGTATGGATAAGCCCTGATGATACACCATGCAGTTATATGCCGCGATGTTACCCTATGCAAAGATATGAGCTGATGCTATACCAGGTATGGATAAGCCCTGATGATACACCATGCAGTTATATGCCGCGATGTTACCCTATGCAAAGATATGAGCTGATGCTATACCAGGTATGGATATGTTACCCTATGCCTGATGATACACCATGCAGTTATATGCCGCGATGTTACCCTATGCAAAGATATGAGCTGATGCTATACCAGGTATGGATAAGCCCTGATGATACACCATGCAGTTATATGCCGCGATGTTACCCTATGCAAAGATGATATGCCTGATGACCAGGCTGATGCTATACCAGGTATGGATAAGCCCTGATGATACACCATGCAGTTATATGCCGCGATGTTACCCAGGTATGGATATGCAAGAGCTGATGCTATACCAGGTATGAGCTGATGCCGCTATACCAGGTATGGATGGATATGCCTGATGATACCATGCAGTTATATGCCCGATGTTACCCTATGCAAAGATATGAGCTGATGCTATACCAGGTATGGATGTGCCCTATGATACACCAAGTTATATGCCGCGATGTTACCCTATGCAAAGATATGAGCTGATGCTATACCAGGTATGGATAAGCCCTGATGATACACCATGCAGTTATATGCCGCGATGTTACCCTATGCAAAGTGGATAATGATGCTGATGCGATGTTACTATGCAAAGATATGAGCTATGGATAAGCCCTGATGATACACCATGCAGTTATATGCCGCGATGTTACCCTATGCAAAGATATGAGCTGATGCTATACCAGGCTGGATATGCCCTGATACACCATGGTTATATGCCGGATTACCCTATGCAAAGATATGAGCTGACCATGCAGGTTGGATAAGCCCGATGATACACCATGCAAAGTTATATGCGATGTTACCCCTATGCAAAGATATGAGCTGATGCTATACCAGGTATGGATAAGCCCTGATGATACACCATGCAGTTATATGCCGCGATGTTACCCTATGCAAAGATATGAGCTGATGCTATACCAGGTATGGATAAGCCCTGATGATACACCATGCAGTTATGTGCCGCGATGTTACCCTATGCAAAGATATGAGCTGATGCTATACAGGTATGGATGTGCCCTGATGATACACCGGCAGGGTTATATACACGCGATATTTACCCTGCAAAATGTGAGCTGATGCTATACCGGGTAACTGGATGTGCCTGATGATACACCATGCACAGTTATATGCCGCGATGTTACCCTATGCAAAGATATGAGCTGATGCTATACCAGGTATGGATAAGCCCTGATGATACACCATGCGGTTATATTGTTACTCCTACGTAAAGATATGAGCTGATGCTATACCAGGTATGGATAATGTTATGCCTAATGTTACCTTATGCAAAGATACATGAGCTGGATGCTATACCAGGTATGGATAAGCCTGATGATACACCATGCAGTTATATGCCGCGATGTTACCCTATGCAAAGATATGAGCGATGCTATACCAGGTATGGATAAGCCCTGATGATACACCCATGCACATGCAGTTATATGCCGCGATGTTACCCTATGCAAAGTATGGATAAGCCCTGAGCTGATGCTATACCAGGTATGGATAAGCCTGATGATACACCATGCAGTTATATGCCGCGATGTTACCTATGCAAAGATATGAGCTGATGCTATACCAGGTATGGATAAGCCCTGATGATACACCATGCGGTTATATGCCGCGATGTTACCCTATGCAAAGATATGAGCTGATGATATGGGGCTGATGTGATGCGTAAGTTATATGCCGCGATGTTACCCCATGCAAAGATATGAGCTGGATCAGGTGCCCTGATGATGCACCATGCAAAGTTATATGCACGCGATGTTACCCTATGCAAGATATGAGCTGATGCTATACCAGGTGCGGATAAGCCCTGATGATACACCCGCGCAGTTATATGCCGCGATGTTACCCTATGCAAGATAAGGTGATGCTATACCAGGTATGGATAAGCCCTGATGATACACCATGCAGTTATATGCCGCGATATTTACCTTGGCGTAAAGATATGAGCTGATGCTATACCAGGTATGGATAAGCCCGATGATACACCGTACACGGTTATGTGCCGCGATGTTACCCTGTAAAGATATGAGCTGATGCTACCAGGTATGGATAAGCCCTGATGATACACCATGCAGTTATATGCCGCGGATGTTACCTATGGCAAAGATATGAGCTGATGCTATACCAGGTATGGATAAGCCCTGATGATACACCATGGACGGTTATATGCCGCGATGTTACCCTATGCAAGATATGAGCTGATGCTATACCAGGTATGGATAAGCCCTGATGATACACCATGCAGTTATATGCCGCGATGTTACCCTATGCAAAGATATGAGCTGATGCTATACCAGGTATGGATAAGCCCTGATGATACACCATGCAGTTATATGCCGCGATGTTACCCTATGCAAAGATATGAGCTTGATGCTATACCAGGTATGTGGATAAGCCCTGATGATACACCATGCAGTTATATGCCGCGATGTTACCTTAATGCAAAGATAGGAGCTGATGCTATACCAGGTATGTGGATAAGCCCCGATGATACACCATGCAGTTATATGCCGCGATGTTACCCTATGCAAAAGATATGAGCTGATGCTATACCAGGTATGGATATGCCCTGATGATACAACGCCAGTTATATGCCGCGATGTTCCTATGCAAAGATATGAGCTGATGCTATACCAGGTATGGATATGCCCTGATGATACACCATGCAGTTATATGCCGCGATGTTACCCTATGCAAAGATATGAGCTGATACATACCTGATATGCTGATGATACCAGGTATGATATGCCCTGATGATACTTACAAAAGATATGAGCTGATGCAAAGTTATGATGTCATGTTATATGCCGCGATGTTCTCCATGCAAAGATATGAGCTGATGCTATACCAGGTATGGATATGCCCTGATGATACACCATGCAGTTTATATGCCGCGATGTTACCCTATGCAAAGATATGAGCTTGATGCTATACCAGGTATGGATATGCCTGATGATAACACCATGGCTATAAGATGTTACCCTATGCTGAGCTGATGCTATACCAGGTATGATATGCCCTGATGATACACCGCCATGCAGTTATATGCCGCGATGTTACCCTATGCAAAGATATGAGCTGATGCTATAACAGGGTATGGATAAGCCCTGATGATACACCATGCAGTTATATGCCGCGATGTTACCCTATGCAAAGATATGAGCTGATGCTATACCAGGTATGGATATGCCCTGATGATACACCATGCAGTTATATGCCGCGATGTTACCCCATGCAAAGATATGAGCTGATGCACCAGGTATGGATATGCCCTGATGATACACCATGCAGTTATATGCCGCGATGTTACCCTATGCAAAGATATGAGCTGATGCTATACCAGGTATGGATAAGCCCTGATGATACAGTTATATGCCGCGATGTTATCTTATGCAAAGATATGAGCTGATATACCAGGCATGGGAGTTATATGCCGCGATGATGCAAAGATATGAGCTGATGCTATACCAGGTATGGATAAGCCCTGATGATACACCAAGTTATATGCCGCGATGTTATCTGCAAAAGATATGAGCTGATGCTATACCAGGTATGGATAAGCCCTGATGATACACCATGCCGCGATGTTACCCTATGCAAAGATATGATTGATGCTATACCAGGTATGGATGCCCCTGATGATGCATGCAGTTATATGCCGCGATGTTTATGCAAAGATATGAGCTGATGCTATACCCAGGTATGGATATGCCCTGATGATACACCATGGTTATATGCCGCGATGTTACCCTATGCAAAGATATGAGCTGATGCTATACCAGGTAGCGGATAATCCTGATGATACACCATGCAGTTATATGTCATGATGTTACCCATGCAAAGATATGAGCTGATGCTATACCAGGTATGGATAAGGTACATGGAGTTATATGCCGCGATGATGATACGATGTTATACCAGGTATGGATATGCCCTGATGATACACCAGTTATATGCCGCGATGTTACCCTATGCAAAGATATGAGCTGGATGCTATACCAGGTATGGATAAGCCCTGATGATACACCATGCAGTTATATGCCGCGATGTTACCCTATGCAAAGATATGAGCTGATGCTATAACAGGTATGATAAGCCCTGATGATACACCCGCGATTGATGCTATTATATGCCGCGATGTTATGCCGCGATGTTCCCTATGCAAAGATATGAGCTGATGCTATACCAGGTATGGATAAGCCCTGATGATACACCTATGCAGATTGATATGCCAGGTATGGATATTCTGATGATGCAGTTATATGCCGCGATGTTACCTATGCAAAGATATGAGCTGGATGCTATACCAGGTATGGATAAGCCCTGATGATACACCATGCAGTTATATGCCGCGATGTTACCTTATGCAAAGATATGAGCTGATGCTATACCAGGTATGGATAAGCCCTGATGATACAATTCATGCAGTTATATGCCGCGATGTTACCCTATGCAAAGATATGAGATATACCAGGCATGGAGCCCCTTGATACACCATGCAGTTATATGCCGCGATGTTACCCTTATGCAAAGATATGATGATGCTATACCAGGTAAGGGATAAGCCCTGATGATACACCACATGCAGTTATATGCCGCGATGTTACCCTATGCAAAGATATGAGCTACCAGGGCGATGCCTATGACCAATATAGGTATGGATAAGCTCCTGATGATACACCATGCAGTTATATGCCGCGATGTTACCCTATGTAAAAGATGATGATGCTATACCAGGTATGGATGTAAGCCCTGGATGATACACCATGCAGTTATATGTCGCGATGTTACCCTATGCAAAGATATGAGCTGATGATACCAGGTATGGATAAGTACCTGATGATACACCATGCAGTTATATGCCGCGATGTTACCCTATGCAAAGATATGAGCTGATGCTATACCAGGTATGGATAAGCCCCGATGATACACACATGCAGTTATATGCCGCGATGTTACCCTATGCAAAGATATGAGCTGATGCTGATATGCCCTGATGATACACCATGCAGTTATATGCCGCGATGTTACCCTTATGCAAAGATATGAGCTGATGCTATACCAGGTATGGATATGCCCTGATGATACACCATGCAGTTATATGCCGCGATGTTACCCTATGCAAAGATATGAGCTGATGCTATACCAGGTATGGATAAGCCCTGATGATACACCATGCAGTTATATGCCGCGATGTTACCTATGCTATGTGAGCCCTGATGCTATACCGGGTATGATAAGCCCCTGGATGATGCAGTTATATGCCGCGATGTTACCCTATGCAAAGATATGAGCTGATGCTATACCAGGTATGGATAAGCCCTGATGATACACCATGCAGTTATATGCCGCGATGTTACCTCCTATGCAAAGATATGAGCTGATGCTATACCAGGTATGGATAAGCCCTGATGACACCATGCAGTTATATGCCGCGATGTTACCCTATGCAAAGATATGAGCTGATGCTATACCAGGTATGATAAGCCCTGATGATACACCATGCAGTTATATGCCGCGATGTTACCCTATGCAAAGATATGATGATGCTATACCAGGTATGGATAAGCCCCATGCATGCAGTTATATGCCGCGATGTTACCCTATGCAAAGATATGAGCTGATGCTATACCAGGTATGGATAAGCCCTGATGATACACCATGCAGTTATATGCCGCGATGTTACCCTATGCAAAGATATGAGCTGATGCTATACCAGGTATGGATAAGCCCCTGATGCAGTTATATGCCGCGATGTTACCCTATGCAAAGATATGAGCTGATGCTATACCAGGTATGGATAAGCCCCTGATGATACACCATGCAGTTATATGCCGCGATGTTACCAAAGATAAGGAGCTGAAGATATGAGCCCTGATGCTATACCGATGGTATGGAAAGATATGATGGTATGCCCCTGATGATACACCATGCAGTTATATGACGATGTTACCCTATGCAAAGATATGAGCTGATGCTATACCAGGTATGGATAAGCCCCTGATGATACACCATGCAGTTATATGCCGCGATGTTACCCTATGCAAAGATATGAGCTGATGCTATACAGGTATGGATAAGCCCTGATGGTTATATGCCGCGATGTTAATGCAAAGATATGAGCTGATGCTATACCAGGTGGATAAGTCCTGATGATACACCATGCAGTTATATGCCGCGATGTTACCCCATGCAAAGATATGAGCTGATGCTATACCAGGTATGGATAAGCCCTGATGATACACACCCGCGATGTTACCCTATGCAAAGACATGATGATGCTATACCGCGATGTATGCCGCGACCCTATGCAAAGATATGAGCTGATGCTATACCATGGGTATGGAGTTAAGCCCGATGATGCAAAGATATGAGCACCATGCAGGTATGGATGATGCCGCGTGATGTTACCCTATGCAAAGATATGAGCTGATGCTATACCAGGTATGGATAAGCCCTGATGATACACCATGCAGTTATATGCCGCGATGTTACCCTATGCAAAGATATGAGCTGATGCTATACCAGGTATGGATAAGCCCTGATGATACACCATGCAGTTATATGCCGCGATGTTACCCTATGCAAAGATATGAGCTGATGCTATACCAGGTATGATATAAGCCTGATGATACACCATGCAGTTATATGCCGCGATGTTACCCTATGCAAAGATATGAGCTGATGCTATACCAGGTATGGATATGCCCTGATGATACACCATGCAGTTATATGATACTGATGCATACCAGGTATGGAAGGTTGATGATACACCATGCAGTTATATGCCGCGATGTTACCCTATGCAAAGATATGAGCTGATGCTATACCAGGTATGGATAAGCCCTGATGATACTGATTCATGCAGTTATATGCCGCGATGTTACCCTATGCAAAGATATGAGCTGATGCTATACAGGTATGGATAAGCCCTGATGATACACCATGCAGTTATATGCCGCGATGTTACCCTATGCAAAGATATGAGCTGATGCTATACCAGGTATGGATAAGCCTGATGATACACCATGCAGTTATATGCCGCGATGTTACCCTATGCAAAGATATGAGCTGATGCTATACCAGGTATGGATAAGCCCTGATGATACACCATGCAGTTATATGCCGCGATGTTACCCTATGCAAAGATATGAGCTGATGCTATACCAGGTATGGATAAGCCCTGATGATACACCATGCAGTTATATGCCGCGATGTTACCCTATGCAAAGATATGAGCTGATGCTATACCAGGTATGGATAAGCCCTGATGATACACCATGCAGTTATATGCCGCGATGATAAAGATATGAGCTGATGCTATCAGGTATGGATAAGCCCTGATGACAACACTCATGCAGTTATATGCCGCGATGTTACCCTATGCAAAGATATGAGCTGATGCTATACCAGGTATGGATAGCCCTGATGTATGCAGTTATATGCCGCGATGTTACCCCATGCAAAGATATGAGCTGATGCTATACCAGGTATGGATGGGCCCTGATGATGCAGTTATATGCCGCGATGTTACCCCTATGCAAAGATATGAGCTGATGCTATACCAGGTATGGATAAGCCCTGATGATACACCATGCAGTTATATGCCCGCGATGTTACCCTGTTATGCAAAAGATATGAGCTGATGCTATACCAGGTATGGATAAGCCCTGATGATACACCATGCAGTTATATGCCGCGATGTTACCCTATGCAAAGATATGAGCTGATGCTATACCAGGTATGGATAAGCCCTGATGATACACCATGCAGTTATATGCCGCGATGTATTAAGCCCTATGCAAAGATATATGAGCTGATGCTATACCAGGTATGGATAATGATGATACACCATGCAGTTATATGCCGCGATGTTACCCTATGCAAAGATATGAGCTGATGCTATACCAGGTATGGATAAGCCCTGATGATACACCATGCAGTTATATGCCGCGATGTTACCCTATGCAAAGATATGAGCTGATGCTATACCAGGTATGGATAAGCCCTGATGATACACCATGCAGTTATATGCCGCGATGTTACCCTATGCAAAGATATGAGCTGATGCTATACCAGGTATGGATAAGCCCTGATGATACACCATGCAGTTATATGCCGCGATGTTACCCTATGCAAAGAAAGAGCTTTTGATGCTATACCAGGCATGGATAAGCCCTGATGATACACCAGCCGCGATTTATATGCGCGATGTTGGACCCTATGCAGTTAAGATATGCAAAGATAGCTGATGCTACCAGGTATGGATAAGCCCTGATGATACACCATGCAGTTATATGCCGCGATGTTACCCTATGCAAAGATATGAGCTGATGCTATACCAGGTGGATGGATGCTCCTGATGATACACCATGCAGTTATATGTCGCGATGTATGCAAAAGATATGAGCTGATGCTATACCAGGTATGGATAAGCCCTGATGATACACCATGCAGTTATATGCCGCGATGTTACCCTATGCAAAGATATGAGCTGATGCTATACCAGGTATGGATAAGCCCTGATGATACACCATGCAGTTATATGCCGCGATGTTACCCTATGCAAAGATATGAGCTGATGCTATACCAGGTATGGATAAGCCCTGATGATACACCATGCAGTTATATGCCGCGATGTTACCCTATGCAAAGATAGCGCGAGCTGATGCTATACCAGGTATGGATAAGCCCCTGATGATACACCATGCAGTTATATGCCGCGATGTTACCCTATGCAAAGATATGAGCTGATGCTATACCAGGTATGGATATGCAGCCGATGGATATGAGCTGATGCTATACCACTGGATATGCCCTTGCCATGCTATACCAGGTATGGATATGATGATACACCCCGCGATGTTACCCTATGCAAAAGATATGAGCTGATGCTATACCGTATGGGTGATGGATAAGCCTGATATGATGATGCTATACCAGGTATGGATAGTCCTGATGATACACTATGCAGTTATATGCCGCGATGTTACCCTATGCAAAGATATGAGCTGATGCTATACCAGGTATGGATAAGCCCTGATGATACACCATGCAGTTATATGCCGCGATGTTACCCTATGCAAAGATATGAGCTGATGCTATACCAGGTATGGATAAGCCCTGATGATACACCATGCAGTTATATGCCGCGATGTTACCCTATGCAAAGATATGAGCTGATGCTATACCAGGTATGGATAAGCCCTATTTATATGCCGCGATGTTACCCAAAAGATATGCTGATGGCCCTTACGATACACCATGCAGTTATATGACCCTATGCTGATGCTATACCAGGTATGGATAAATGATACACCTGCAGTTATATGCCGCGATGTTACCATGCTGAGTTAGCGGGATAAGCCCTGATGTTACCCCATGCGATGCCGCGATGTTACCCTATGCAAAGATATGAGCTGATGCTATACCAGGTATGGATAAGCCCTGATGATACACCATGCAGTTATATGCCGCGATGTTACCCTATGCAAAGATAGCGAGCTTGATGCTATACCAGGTATGGATGAAGCCCTGATGATACACCATGCAAAGTTATATGCCGCGATGTTACCCTATGCAAAAGATATGAGGATGCCCTGATGCTATGCAAAGATATGAGCTGATGCTATACCAGGTATGGATAAGCCCTGATGATACACCATGCAGTTATATGCCGCGATGTTACCCTATGCAAAGATATGAGCTGATGCTATACCAGGTATGGATAAGCCCTGATGATACACCATGCAGTTATATGCCGCGATGTTACCCTATGCAAAGATATGAGCCTTCATACAACACCATACAGAGATTTGTTCTCCGACACATGGCGTTATTCTCACAGCTTCTGATGTTAATTAATTGGAGGTGTTAACACGTACATGTTTTGTCTAATTGACTTAAGATTGACTGCAATAAATATACTGTTTATTGCTACAGATTTCCCTGTCATTTGCCTGACCATAATCAGTTGACGTACTGTGCATCGTTGTTCACACGTGGGAGTAGTGTGGGAACATCATAGCCGGGTGTCGAAAAGGTTGTTTTTTTTTAAGTCGGAAGGATGAGACCACCATGACAACTTGGGTGTAATATCGAAATACCTGGATACATGCCCGATTGTAAACAGTCTGAGCAGTTTGGTTTACTTGACCTGAATATATTTCTATGTGGGTATACCTGCAAGTTTTAATCAAAATCTCTCATCATTTAGAGCATATTTGGCTGGGAGACATGTATCTGATATACTCTTATTAGAACAAGGCATTCATTGACTAAGCAGCCAGTAGTGATTTTGGTTGGAATTTATAAACTCTTTCCCTTAAAACAATTTTTCAAGTATTGATGGGGTTTTCTGCCTAACTTTTCATTTGAGTAATTTGTGGAATGTCACCATCTTGAATATGTCATTATTTTCTTTTCAATATATTTCTGTATATTTTAGTTGTAGCTCTTGATAATTCTCAAGTGGTGTGGTTTCTATTATTTTGTACAATTCTTTGTTTGTGATTCTGTAGCGCCATTCTGCAATGTGAAGGATGATCTCTTTTCCAAGGCCCACAGGCTTCACTTGCTCAAAACCTTTTTTTTAAACCATTTGTTTTTTGCACTTCTGTTCAAAACTTTATCATAATTAATATTTTCTTACTCATATTTGTGTAGTCGTTAAGTAACTTGAAAATGGGTTCAATGTAGTCCTCTTCCTCTCCCTCCAGCTATGGGTAAAATAGCAGGACAGACTGGGTTCTATAGCCTTGGATGGCAACTGGTCTAGGAGAAGGGACAACTCTGAATTCAAAATCTGCGGAGGGGTGGTTTAGGGACCTTGTGGCATTCGGTGCACCAGGTCTCTGTATTCGTCCTTCAAAGATCTTAGATGAGGGGTGAATGGAGTCTCTGAGCCTTGGTTGGCAATCCATTTAGTGATGGTGTCGATAAAAACACCCTTGATAGCCCTAGCTTGAAGCATCAAGAATTCAGCTATTTGACAGATTATGAACTACACCAATCAAAGTATTGAAGATAAGGAATACTGGAAAGGTGTAGTGAGTTCAATCTCGGATGAGGCCGCAAGATGATGATGAGTCATTGACGTCAAGGAATTTTCGTTTTACTTGTTATCATTATTTTCTCTTTTTCCGCACGTTTTTTTCTTCTTCCGTAAACGGAAATATTGCATTGTGGGTATACTCCATCAAGTTGTACGGCCTCAAAGAGATAACACCTTTTTCAGACCCAAGCAACGCACATTTCTGAAATTATTATTATTATTATTTCTGTTGATTTCAGTTGTATACACATTCCCTTCCGGGTCCCAACAAGAGACCTAAGGTCAGAAATAGCTTCATAACATCTTCCACTGATCCTTTTTTTTGTTTTTAAAAAGACGTTTAAAAAAGAAAAAGAAATAAAAACAAAGATCACATTTTAAATAGATAAAACTCTTCCTAATGTGTGAGGTGTACTTAGTCTAATTTTTTGCATTTCTTAGGGCATGGGCTCCAACTTCTACTGGAATTATTGAGGGTCTTATGTGGCACATTTTTTAGATTTTCACTTTAAGATCCTTGTATTTTGATAGCTTTTTTTTGAAGATCTTCAAAGATACATTACAATTTGCCGGGCCTGTCATGTCAAGAAGCAAGCATGTATTATTATTATCATTATTATTATTACACATAAGATTTTCAAAATACGCCTACATTCTCCTCAGGATTCTAGCTAATATTTGTAAGGCTGTTTTCACGATTGTTTCGATTCTTCTCAACTGTTCCCCACTCTTTGCAAGGTTGTTTCGGATATTTCGAAATACGTCAACGTGGGTGAGTACAACTGCTAACTTAATGTTCCACTATTTTTTCAGTTCTCTTATGAAGTCTATATATTTTTCTAGGTTTTTTTTTTTTTTATTTTCTTTCATTTTAACTATATCATCAGCCGGAACCAAAAATTCACCAATACATCTTCTTCCTCTTATTTACAACTGCATCTTATCTGTATTCAATGTTCGCTTGAATGTCAAAGTCCGAAGTATTTTTTCTCTAACGCAGATTATGTATTTAATTATTTGCACAGTTCCCAGTTTACGCTGATGTCCTCAATCGATAAAAATGTTGGCTGAATTAATCCAGTGACTTGACCTAAAGAGTCGTGAGTTCAACACCTGGCTACAGCAGATGTGAAAAAAAAGGTCTTGTTGAGTTAAAGGGAAATAACTGATGCTGAGATATCTAGAACAATCTACCTCGGTTGACGAAATAAAAGGTTCGGTTTGAAGTTCCAATCACCTGAAGAAGAAGCGTACAACAGACAAAACGTCGTGAATATAGCAACAAACATGTAAATAACCAGAGATCTTGTATATAAGAATTTACTCGTACAGTACGGATACTTTAAAAGTGTAAAACTACTTATTAAAACTCAGCCGGTTCCAGTTGGAGAGTGAAAGTTAATAAGCTCGTATAGCAGTACATTTCTTTAAAATCATTCCCCCCCCCCACTCCCGATAATGTAACTAAGACGCAACGGGCTACCAGAAAAGAAAGAGAATAAGAAGACTTTAGAAGGAACCGGAAACACAATCCTAAACAGGAAAGAAGGGATAAACTTCTACTTCTGTTCAAAAGACCGGGGAGTAGTGTGAACTGGACAATTGGCAAACCAATCTACTCCTATTGTTTGTATAATGAGCTTGATCCTAACTGAGTGCTCTACTTATGTGGCTATGTATCCGAAAAAGTTGATCTTATATCAATTTACAACAGCTTATATCTCTTATTTACAACGGCTTATATTTCTTATTTTTCTCCATGAATTAAACCTCACGGGCTATTAAGCTTCTGCTCTGATCAAGAGAACGGTAAGAAACGATACATTTATAGCTTGATTTTCACTTGCATCGTACTGTTTAAACTTAAATTGTCAGCAATATCCGCCTTTGTTGTATTCTAGGAAACAACAGTCTTTCATTGCAGCTGCACCTGGTTAAGGTTCATTAAACAACTCGACCACGCTATTTATCATTTTTGGAGACAGTGAATAGAATGTTTATTTATTTATTCATTTATTTATCCATTTATTTATTATAGTCTACGTTTAAAAAAAGCCAGTAATGATACCCAACTTTGCACCGGCCAAATACCTTTACGTTGCTCTGTTGAGCAATACCACTGTTTATTGTTCGAAATGTTTGTGCTTTCGTCAGTCGTAAAAGTAAAGTATCGTGCTGCAGTCTGCTTGAATAGCCAAAAGAGTTAAAGTTAGCGTTGTCTTTGTTGGCGCAGGTTCGGACCTTGTCGCTGTCAAATTTTTTCATTTAATAACAAGTATTTATTTAGTATTCAATTTCGAAAGAAAACAAACACATACATTTTAAGCATTACGTATATGAATATTAATTTCTTTATTTAAATTTAATTTCTTCATTTTAATTCATTTATTTTGATTTTAACTTCATTATTCCAATTTTAATTTATTTATCATACTGTCGAAATTTTTCATTTAATTACAAGTATTTATTTAGTATTCAATTTCGAAAGAAAACAAACATACATTTTAAGCATTACGTATTTGAATATTAATTTCTTTATTTAAATTTAATTTCTCCATTTTAATTCATTTATTTTGATTTTAACTTCATTATTCCAATTTTAATTTATTTATCATACTGTCGAAATTTTTCATTTAATTACAAGTATTTATTTAGTATTCAATTTCGAAAGAAAAACACATACATTTTAAGCATTACGTATTTGAATATTAATTTCTTTATTTAAATTTAATTTCTTCATTTTAATTCATTTATTTTGATTTTAACTTCATTATTCCAATTTTAATTTATTTATCATACTGTCGAAATTTTTCATTTAATTACAAGTATTTATTTAGTATTCAATTTCGAAAGAAAACAAACACATACATTTTAAGCATTACGTATTTGAATATTAATTTCTTTATTTAAATTTAATTTCTTCATTTAATTCATTTATTTTGATTTTAACTTCATTATTCCAATTTTAATTTATTTATCATACTGTCGAAATTTTTCATTTAATAATAAGTATTTATTTAGTATTCGTTATGTGTGTAACTTTTTCTATTAGTAATGGAACAATGTATATTTATTATTAATATAAATTGTAGTTCTGTTATTATACATTGAAGTGATAATCCTCAAGGAGTTACTGGGAAAGGAAAAGAATGGAAGACTGAATTCAGGAATTCAGAAAGACAAAAGGTAGCGATTGACATTGCATTTAAATTACATGGCAGGTAAGCCAGAAATCAGAAGAGAGTTCCACAGATGAGAAAAGAAACGATTAGAATAGAACTTGCGGTTGCATCTAGCTAATTCAGCAGTAAGACGATGAGACATTAGTTAAGATTTAAATTCATGGGGTTGAGGTACCAAGGAGTGGAGCTTATTAGAACAATTGCCATGAAAATATTTACGTAAAGTCAGGGGGAAGCCGCGTCATGTCGGCGGGAAATTGACTGTAGTCGAGATGCCAGCTCAAGACTGGTAACATTCTAAACCCTTCTTTGGGTTTTATCGTGAATTTATTTATTTGATGCCACTATAATACGCGGGCACGCACACGCACGCACGCACGCACGCACGCACGCGCGCACACACGCACACAATGGGTACCAATGCTACGATACCCTTTAGTAAGTATATTATTCATAACACGTATACGTGCATGCAGATATGTGAAAGAAAGAAAGAAAGAGAGAAGAAAGAGAGAGATGAATATATATATATATATATATATATATATATATATATATATATATATATATATATATAGATAGATAGATAGATAGAGAGAGCTGTGTGTGTGTTTGCGTTTGTCTTTCTTTTCTGTGTTTGTATGTGTGTGAGTGTGTATGTGCAAGAGAGAAGCTACCTATTCATCGAAATTTTTAAATCTCTATTATCTAAAAGTTGTTAGATGGATACTAAAAATAGTTTTTTTTTTTTTTATCATGTATCCATGCATAAATAATCCTACAATTTTTTTTTTACAGGTATTAAGCTAATATATGCATAATTACTTTTTGAATATACCCGCATATTAACTTACGTAAAATCTTATACATATTAGAAAGAATGATACAATGAGTTCAACAGGGTATAAAGAATAAGCCAAAAGAATAACACCGAACCAACACCATGGGAACAGCATTTATTTTTCGTTAAGTCACGCTATTGTAAGTAGATAACCAATTTCTTAGAAAAAATTAGCTTGCTCGAAATAAAAAAAAAAAGAAAAAAATAGGTCAGAATAGAAATTTGCTAAACATCACTAGCAAGAAGACAGAATATTTAGTTGCCAGCAAAAATAAATACCCCAACATGCAAATGACAAATTGAAGATATCAAAATAAAGCAAGTACAAAAATTTAAATCTCTGGGAAACGTTTTAACAGAGGAAAGTGTGACACCAAAACCCAAAGGCATACTGGGATAGCAAAAGATGCTTTCCAAAAGCTAAGCAGTGTATTAAAAAAAAAAAACAGGAAAATTTCGTTATATACAAAGAGTACTGATCTCTTACGTGATATCAGTATATTATATAACAGTGCATGCTGGACAATCTACTCACAGATGGAGAAGAGACATGAAGTAACAGAAATGTGATTCTATCGAAGGATGCTGAGGATACCGTGGATTGAACATGTTTTAGAGAAAATAGAAACAAAATGGACACTTATACATATCATAATAAAAAGACGGTTGGATTTCTTAGAGCACATAATAGGGAATGAGGGCGTTGGGGCGTGTGGCTTGTGACACCTATCGGATATATTTAAGGCAAGAGGTACAGAGGAAAAAGACATATAACCCTAACCCTAATGAACTTGTGTAAATGCTTGACAGAACAGAGTTTAGGAGAAAGCTAAAAAAAAAAAATTACTAAGAGCTACAAATGGTAGGAGATTATGGAAATTCATGATCGCCAAAGTCCTGAGGGTACCTGGCAAAAAGAAAAATAATATGCTTTCATTATAGATCTTGCAGTCTCAGATGCAAGGTGGGAATATTGTCTAAATGTTTAAAACGCCGATTGGTGCAATCTTAACTATCAACAGAATATCGATATATCATATCAAGATACAAGGTATCAAATTCGTTTTACTATTTTGGTGTTACACATTAACGTACCATAATAAATTTTTAGTCTTTTTTCTTCTTTCATCTTAATTTTTTGTTTCTTTACCGTCCATTTACACAGACCGTCTATTCTATTATTAACAGATTGTTATGTGTTATTAACTTTTGACGAGCATCATTTCTTCCATCTTAATTTTATTTTTATTTTTTTGACAGGCGTGCTTTTTCTCAGTATTAAGTGTTCTTTTATTTCTTAGGTTAGGCTACTAATCCTTATCATTTGTGACAGACCTGTTTTCTGCCATTATTAGGCGTCTTTATCTCTTAGCTAAGTTTTAATGAAAATGGAAGCAAAAAGAACACATATACTTAATAACATCAGGAAGAGTCAGGTGAAATTTTTAATGAGTAAAGGCGACTTGGAAAATTTGATACTGACAAGTCAGATTGGAGACTCTTGTCAGAGGAAAGCAACGACATAACCTACCTGGCGAGATTGAGTGAATGGATTTGGGAGATATAGCAAAAAGACAAAACTTTATTAGGAACTATAAAGGTCAGGAAATTGTGGAGAGCCATGATCGCCAACGCCCTGAAAAGGCACGGTACATAGAAGTAGAAGAAGTATAATTATTCTTTATTATTTCTGACAGACCTGCGTTCTTCCAGCATTAAACGTATTTTTTATTTCTTAACTATGTCCGGCTGTGAGCCACTATGGTGGCAACCTCGAGATACAGAAGCTTAAAGAAGTAATAGATTGCAAAAACATCCTAACGTGTATAGCTGCACAATAATCTTATCATTTTTCTATCTTAAGATGAGCTAAGTGTAGTACAGGGCCAAAAGTATAGGTATCTGTCCTTCCAGATCATTGTCTGATTCCATTTCATTGATTTTGTTCATTGAGATGATAACTAGGTATGCTTAAAAAATGAACATGAAATATCTTATGCTAATAAACCTTCCCTTAGTACTGTGGTGTATATCAACACCGGAAAAAATGATTTCGGCAGACATAGACCTTCATGGCCGCAATAAGGCGGAGTGTCAAAAGCACATTTTGGGGGGATTTTTTCCCATGACACCGCTTTTATTTTAACTACTCTCACTCCTCGGTAATGTTTATTGTTTTTAAAAGCGATTATCAGAATTGTAATAAAAACTAAACATATTTTGAAAGTGAATTTATATATATTTATATATATATTCTTCTTGAGAATTTACATCATGAATATTATAGACTATTTATTAGAATAATATTATATTTACTACAAGAATAATATTATATTTATAACATTCTAAACACTAATACAATTAAAACTAATGCTATGCAATATTTATCGTTTACCAAATTTATAAAGAAATAAATATGAAAACATTTTTTTATTTATAAATATTTACAAGATTATTAAAATAATATATAAAAGAATCACCTAAGAGAATCCTTATTTAATAGTTATAAAGTTCGAATCAATTGGCAATTAGTCGATGTTTTGTCACCATTCCAATAAACAATCTAATAGTGTACATAAACAATGTAATAAATAATGTTTATTATTTTTGTTGTCAGTTCTCAAGAACAAAAAAAATGTATAAATTCCCTTTCATATGTTTCAGTCTTATTACAATTCTAATAATCGATTCATAAAAGAATAAACATTGCTGAAGAATGAAAGCAATTAGAAAGAGGAATCATAGGAAAAACCGTCTTTTTGACACTCCGCCTTATTGAGGGGACGAATGTCCATGTTTACCCTTTATATTTAGCAAAACGCATTTTCATGAGTCAAGTAGCTTTCTGAATACCTCTGTCAAGTAACTATAAGGAGTTCCTAGTATTAGTCATAATATTTATTGAATTAAAAACAGTTTTATTTGAATACTGAAAATAAAATGTAACCTATTTTTGCATATTTGAACTTTTGATATTGACTTTTAATTCCATTCTTCAAAATAAAACATTTTTAAAAATTTTATATCCTGCCTATGAAAAGCCGAAAGATCACTCAAGACAGTATATAACAGGAAAATTAATAAATAAATAACATATATAGTACAGTTCAAATGTTTGAAGCCACCCACAGAATCAGTATGGGATGGACTTGACACAAAAGTGAAAGAAAAAAATGAAAAAAAAAGCACTTGAAAAAAGAATGGAATGAATTATCAAACTTGTATTTTGAGAAACTTTCGCAACAAATGCCAAATATTAGGGCCGCAGTAATCAAGACTAAAAGAGGATATTTTGACGGGAGCAAAACTTAATCCTAAAATGCTTTTTTTTTGTCATAATAAAATTTCTAATAAAAAAGTATGCCTCGCTTTTTTTTGTAACCATGTATAATAATTTTCTCTTACTTAAAGTACAAACAACTACTTTTGAGGCCAATTTAAAAAATTACCAGGGGTTTCCTCAAACCTTTGAACAGTAATTTTACGGGGCGTTTGAAAAATCCATTGTACTAATATTGATATTGTCCCGTCAGTACTAATATAGGGTTGAACCTAGCTTAGTATAAACCCAGAGCGCGAAAAATATAAGTACGAAGATTGTGTTGCTCCATTGATCTGATAGGTAGGACTTGAACTGAAACTCTCTAAAGACACATGGCCCAGTGGATAAAGGCGTTCCTTAAATCTAGATTCAAAGAGTTGTGAGTTCAATACCAGGCTACAGCAGTGGTGAATCAAAACTTGGAGAGTTGAGTTAAAGGGAAATAACTGAGACATCCGGAAGAGGCATGGCATGTGGAATTAGAACACTCTACCCTTGCGGACGAAATAAAGGGTTCGGTTCGAAATTCCAATCACCTGAAGAAGGCCGGAACCTACAATGGCCGAAACGTTGTGAATATAGCAATGAAGATGAGGATAACAGTCCGAATAATATAAGTATTTATGACTCAGCCTAATAGTTGTTACTGTCTGAATAGGTCTTAGGTAAATTCAAAATATGTAAGCATAAGTTCTATGTTAATGTTTTTTCTGTCACACCTTTCGACCTGTAGCGTAGTTACAATACTGCATCTCAGAAATATAGACATGTATAAATAATTAACAGTTAATTATTATGTCTTCTATCACCTGATGTCCTCGTATAAGAAAACTGGAAAAAAATCTGCAAAAAAAAAATCGTTATTTAAAAAAAAAACGAATACAAAAAATGTAAAAAAATAAAAAAACAATAGAAAATTAATAAGTGAAAAACTATTTTCTAGCTTAAAATATTCACAAAAATATCAAAAAATATCTAAAAAAATAATTAAAAAAGATTTTAAAATATTAAAAAAACATTCTAGAAATATTTAAAAAATATAAAATATAAAATCCAAACAAAAACACAATCAATAGAAAATTAATATGAAAAGAGAAAAACTGTTTTTTAGTTTATAATATTCACAAAAATATTTAAAAAATGTATCAAAAGAAAATTAAAAAATACTGAAAAAATAATATTTATAATAATGTTTAAAAGATATTAAAAATATGTTTTTAAAAATATTAAAACAAACAAAAAACAAACAATAGAAAATTTATTTGAAAAACAGCTATCAAAAAATATAAAAACAGAAAATATCACAAAAACATGAAAAAATACATAAAAAAATACCTTAAAAAATATTTATAAAAATGTTTAAAAATATTTAAAAAATATAAAACAAACAAAAACAATAGAAAATTAATATGAAAAGAGAAAAACAGTTTACTAGCTTATAATATTCACAAAAATATAAAAAAATATAAAAACACAAGAAAGAAACAAAATTAATATACATTCTTTGTTAATTGTCGTTTCTGACTTCTTGGTCGACTGGTTTTAACTTTGTTTTGGCATAGAACCAACTTCTTACCATGAATTATGAGCAATTTGCTTGCCCGTCTGGATTACTTATTGTCTCCGCATTCAAACACTTAATGTCAATGATGTCGCTTAACTATAATAACTGAAAATATTTTAAACCAGAAAAGATTTTTTTCAACAATGAGAGACAGAAAACTGTCTTGTTCTGCAACGTTGGTGACACTCATTACTTCGGAATGATTCAGCCGAAAATAAAGAGAACGAAAAAAAAAAAAAAAGAAAAGAAAAAAGAAGAAAATAAGAGATACAAAAATCGTGACTTTAGATTTAGAAATATATTATATGCAAGCATGTAACCGCATTCATTAGAACCAGTGCTTGCTTATCTACGTTCTTTTTCAGACATATACACATCTGCAGGATCGTCTCACAGAGTTATTATAGGAATAAAGTTTTGCTTTGGACACTTGAGTTTGAACATAGATCGCCAGTGAGCAAACACAGGCGATCCCATTATTGAATTAAGTAGATCACGTGACCATAGAGGAAACGCATAAGTAGGAAGTCGCGTGACGTCTAAATGATCATTATTTCTAGTCTATCCTCTATTACTATACGGACCGCTATTCTCTACTCTATTCACTATACTATTTCTCTATTCGGATCACTATACGGTTTCCTATTCATGCGAGTATTATCAAGCAAGTGCTATTAGTGCGAGTGATACTCGAAGGCGTCTGACACCAGTATTGTTCGACGGCGTTACCATAAATTGTATCGGTGGTTACAAAGTCTCTATTATAACAGGTATTATGAAAATGAAAACGAGTATTCGTTGACATCACATAAGTAGCAACGAGTGTCAGTTGAGTCACAAAACACAGCCACTAATCTGTTTGTTTCTATCTGAGTATTATTATTGAACATAGTATAGGCTGTGCTAGAGGTACTTTTGAATAAATACCGCAATCTGCGGCAAAATCCAAATATTAGCCTAAGAACTCATGTCATATTCTTAAATTGCCTCATCAGATTTAGACTTTAATTTCGATCTCTTGCATGACGTCCAACTCCTTCAGAAATATCTAAATTATCAGCTATATTCAACTGTTTTCTCAGTTCCATAATTAAAAATGGCTTCAAGTGAATGAATCCTTTAGGTCTTAAAAAAGACTATCCTTCATTAGGTTTCATTGACTGAGGCGACATAATCGTAATCAAAGAACTTTACCAAGTAACAGAAACTAGTTCAAGAACAAGTAAACAGAAAGGACGTCAACATCTTGAAAATAATCAAGACATTGATTATTTTTCGAGATGTTGACTTTCCACATTAATTTAAAGAAAAGGTTAGGAAGGAAGTCTCCATTAACAACAGAAAGAGCGATAACACGTAGTGGACTTGAGAAACCTATTTTCCTGAAAAACGTTTTTAAGAGAAAGATGCTTACAAATTTCAAACGATAGTAACGTTCGTCGTCGGCACCCACTCGCATCCGAGTATCGGGAGAGTCATACACTCTCTTTATTTCCTTTCCCCCTTCTGGTCGCGGTGACGGAAATGGTTGTGAATGTCTAGCTTACTCCTAAAGAGTCCTGAACAGGAGTCAGAGGAGTGTGGTTGGTGGACGCGGCTGGGCGAGTCGAGCCCTCCTGGGAACTTGCTGAAGGGTGGTAGAAAGTGAAGTGAATTTGATTTTGGTGGGCAACTTTGCGCGATGGAAAACCCCATAAACTTGGCCAGAAGCGCCGTCTTCGTAGTTCAATGAAGGTAACATTAACTACTTAGTCAAAGACTGCTGAGTGTTTCCTGCATGAAAACGGTTATTTTCATCATTATGCTTAACATTTAGGCACTATGAAAATAATGACAACACTGTTACGGCGAGTTAAAAACATTTTATGGAGACAACCTACCAGGAATATGATATAAGGCGATTTATTTCTTGTCTCCTTCCCCGTAAAAGCTAGGAAAATCTAGTGTCCCTGTCATAGAGCAGAGAATAAGACCAGTTCATCACTCATTCTCTTGGAACCCCAACCCCATGGCAAGAGAACTTCACCTTCTCAGATGTCATTGAGAGGGTCACGGGAACTGGGAGGGACGAATTAGTGGCAGCTATGCAAGATTCCGATTTCATATGCAAAGTTGTTTGCATTTTACTCTGTGTAGGTGCCATTTGTTTCCTGATCGAGTATTAATGAAGACCGGCTTCGTGGTCTTTACTGCTCGTTTGCATAGCACTCAGCAAATGTTTCACGTCTGCCGATCGTCGGATTCAAGTATGTGATGTGTATAACTATTATTGTATATGTACAATAAACATAACAAGCCTAATCTCTGTCTTATCTTTGTCGCAATCACTGGCCCATTTATCCTTTCATCTAAATTCTACATTTGCACATCATCCGTGCTGTAGTCAGCATAAAACAGAAATTCTCTACGAAGTCTTAACTAGTTTCATACGTAGAGTTCTTGTGGAAGGGATGTAAATTGTAACTAAAAGTTTGAAAAAATCGCCAATGAATATTTACAATGTCGAAATATATTTACAAGAAACAAAAGAAATTTTTTATTTGTATTAGAAACAATGTGGAGTAATAGATAGCGGCTCGGTTTGAGAAATCGGAGAGCAGAGTTCGAATTTCAGTCGAATCCATTACATTCATTTACGTCCAATAATCTTGCGAAAGGTATGAATCCTCTTCTTCTTCTTCGCCCCCCCAGGTATGGGTAAATAGCAGGACAGACCGGGTTTTATAGCCTTGGATGGCAACTGCCGTAGAAAGAAATGGCAACCTACTGTGGGGGGAAAAAAAACTCTGCCTCGTCAGACATGTATCGCCTAAACGCATGGCACTTAACTGACTGTGTCCAGAACATCTGGGTTTGTTTCAACGGTATTCCGCAATGGCGTCATTTACTCTGGTTCTTTGCCTGATACTTTCGTTCCGGGCGTGATCTCTCAATGAGATTTCTAGCGCCATCTTTTCTAGGTCCTCTACGGCATAATGAGTTGCTGCACTTTCTTCTTCGTTGTGACTTAGACACATTTTAAATTACTTTAATAATTACATCTTACATAGCTTGGCAGCACCTAAAAATATATTATTTTCTGAAATTTGAAACGCTAAATACTCTAAATTCCTCAAATAGCAAACATAAAAAGCAATTATCTATCAAGACTTACATTCATCAACAACATATTAGGAGACCACAATATAACTGTTATATTAAAAGTGTTAGTAGACAAAAATAAAATCCTATTTTCCTCGTATTGCTAAGAAAATCTTGAAAAACGTGAAACTATAATTAAACAAAAGAAGCAAGTGACATTAAATATCATGTGGAGTAGAGATTTTATAATGTCTGTGAAAAAATTAATAAATACGTCCCTAAGTGGTGTCAAGTGATGTGAACCTAATGGATTAATCCTAAAAAAAATTTAGATATACGTTATAGATATAATATATTTAATAGACGTTATATATACTTATATAATAAACTGTGCTGTGTCTACTATTAAAAATTAGACGCACAGCAAAACCCAATTCTCACTCACTCACTATTTTACACACTCTCTCATCTCACTTTCTCTCTAAAATATATATATATATATATATATATATATATATATATATATATATATATATATGTGCGTGTTTTTGTGTGTGTGTGTATTCAAGAGAGTGCTGAAAATTACTTCACCTAACTAATTTTCTAGCTAATTTTAAAATCTAACTAAATGACCAAGCATCCTACTTTTGGATTGGATTCTTTCTTAGTCGGCCCAAGAACTTATCAACCCTCTCGTATATATATATATATATATATATATATATATATATATATATAATGGATAACGATATATATATTTTTGATATATCAATAACAATTTTTAGGCAAAGTATTATGAAAAAGTGAAAAGTGTTTCTGTTTACCATGATGCAAAACGCATCACGGGAAAACTTTTTCCCCTAAAATATATATATTAGAAAAATCTATAACACCTATATAGGCAGACATTTGAATCAGAACATATATATATCTTACTTATTATAAAACGCAGATTGTGTGCGTGTGTGTGTCTGTACGTTTATATATTGGATCGGATTTTCTACATTTTTCAATCGATTTCAACAAAACTTCACAGGACTACTTAAAATTACCTTGCAGTGGTTCTGACAGCACCAAAAATTGGAAAAACACAATTGTTTTTGCAGGAAATCAATTTGAAAACACGATAAAACACGATTCTGTCGCCAGAATGAAAGGGGGACAACTCATATCGAGTTATACTTATTAAAAAACCCAGGTTTGTTATGTGCGTGTGTTCGTTTATATATGGGATCGGATTTCCTACATTTTCAACCGATTTCATCAAAACTTCACTTTTTTTTGGCAGGTAGTGCTTCTTATTGTCTTGCACACTTTTTTCTTTATTTTTACATTCAGAATGCTTTAAAAATTCCATTTACAAGACAATTGTTTATAATAAAATTCTATTCAATCGGTAGTCACATAACGATTGAAAACAATGTTTTTGTTTGAGTTTGGGTTTGACCAATTCGCAAAAACAAAAAAACAAAAAAACTAATTAAGACATGCGTGTCCGTCAACCTTAAACAATAATCTTTGTCAATTTATTTTTTCAGTCTTTATGATGGTCGATACTTGATCTATCTCTTACTGTTACGTCCCTGGCCAACCGGGCTCTACTGCTAGTATATATATATATATATATATATATATATATATATATATATAAGATAAGAGTTTTAAGTTTTGAAAAATGTTCCGTTGTTTTTACCAACGGTTTTTTGATTTTCTTTTATATATATATATATATATATATATATATATATATATATACAGGCAGACAGAAAATAAGACAGTGTAGAGATTTACTATGCTTTGTTTCGTCTGACAAAAATCCAGATAGGAGGAAATGAAATATTTAGATGAAAAAGTCTTCCAAGTACCAAATTTGTCTTATAAGCTTAGAACAGCTGGATGGAAGTGAATATATGAAAACTGTTGACCTAATCCCCAAAGTGTAGAGACTTAACTTCTGCTTCTTTTGTAAATCTGTATTCAAAACCCTGGCTTTTAACATAGTCGAACACTTAGCACTAAGCACCTACCTCAACAAATATAAATACATTTTTTTTTTGATACCAGCCAATATTTTTTATTCTATTCTCAAATCCAGGCTTTTCCCAAGTCTGTCAGACATAGAAAGTAATAGAAACCGTACAGCTCTGAACCATGATGTGTTGGTAGAAGTTCAGTTCAATGTCGAGTTAACCATCTCATAAACTGGTTCCCTCTATAAGTGAAGTTTTCCCTAATATTTTACCTGTAGCTGTAAGGGAAAATGAATCCATGCATTTTTTAAGAGCAACAGTATAAACCTTAGTTGAAATTTGAACTCGGCTTGTTGATTCAAAAGTCTCCCTAAATAACCGCTACACCGTACAGACACATATCTGGGATGATAGAATTGCTGTGTAAACATTAATTTCATTTGTTGGAATTATTGAATTATTATCCTTATTAAATGTCATTCTATTCAGACCCAGATGCTCATCTTGGTTTTTATATTCACAACGTTTCGGCCCTTGTACTGTAGACGCTTGAAGAAAACTGGATGGTACAACGACCGAATTGTTGTGAGTATAACATTAAAGACGAACCTGTTAATCTGAATAGAAAGGCATATGAAAATTAATTTCATGGCCAACTTAAGAAGCACTCATTGAAAAATACAGCCTACCGACACATAGACCCAAAAATGATTTTCGTATTTTGCAAAAAAAAAAAAAAAAAAAAAAATCATAAAGCCTTCTTTAATGTGCCGTGTCTTTTCCATCCTTTGTGACTATAAGCAATTTTTTTTCTCTTTGCTATTTTTCTAACTTATTATTTTGCCATTTATCTACACAGGCTCGTTAGGTAGGTGGTTACTCAGTCGTTCCCCTCAACCTCTCTTACCTTCAGTATTTGAGTGTTTCAGCGCTCTAAGTATAAATGTTTATTTTTGTTAGAACTTCCTCGTTGCTCACATGACACGTCCACAAGATACTCAGCATATTTCTGTAGAACAAGATCTCTGTTACCTCATGTCTCCTCTACATTTGTTAGGTAATAATCCATTCTCTGCCATAATTCATATATATTCTTGTTAACCATATTCACCATAGTCTATGAATATAGAATACAGCGCTGTACGTAATCTGTTCAATGAAACAACGCTAAAGATTAATACACACGAGTCAGACACTCTACTGAATCTGCTTATATCGCCAATACCACCAGCAGCTGTTCTGTAATTCTTCAGTCTTCGATATCAAAGGCTGCCAGTGAATATTCGGAAAAAAAACATGGCCGCCTTTATACATGTCGCATTGAATATTTTGAGCCTTCTGATTGGTTAACCCTTCTATTGGTGAACTATAAAATGAGTCAATTCATTTTGGCTGGCTCACTAGTACTACCCTAAAATTCCAACAATTCTTTCCGTTGTTTTTAACGATACTTTTCCTGTTGCTTAATACTTTGTTTAGCTTTTAGAAAGCATCTTTCGCATTTCCAATGCACCTTCGGATTTCAGTGTCACATTTTCTGGCATCTGTTAAAACACTTCCGAGATAGTTAAATTAATTTATTTGCTTGATTTTGACATTTCCAATTTGTAGCTAACATCTTGAACCATTCTTCTTGCTTAGTACCAGAATGTTTTTTTGTTATTCTCGCTTTCTTTTACTATATTGTGTGTGAGTTCTTGCCGGTTTTTTTTTGTTTTTTTTTGGTTGTTTTTTGTTTTAACTGCCATCAACACGGTGTCATCTGTGTATCTTAAGCAAGATAAAAATAAATCGACTGACAGCAAGGACAAATATCAATAGTTTTTCTTTTGTTCAACGAAAATACAATATTCTATTTTGATGTTTCTTGCTTTCTCCACGATTGGGATCGACGGACCATAGTTAATATAACATTTCATGAATCTCAGCTTCCCATCAAACGACTCATTAATCCGGAAAATTAACTGCAACTCAACGTGAAACAGGAATTGCATAAAGTTATATTCCCAAAGGAAGAGTCACTTGACGAACGAGTTATTTTTGAGCACCTAACCCAATAATACATCAAAGAATATATATATATATATATATATATATATATATATATATATATATATATATGCACGTACAAACATTAGTCTAGTCTTCTTTTTGTCATGTGATCTTGTAGTAACGAATTCTAAAGATTGCAATTTATTTACAATGTTCGTTGAGCAACGGTTCCAGAACTATGGTTCATTTCTACTTTGTCCTAACAGCTTCATATCCTCTTGTTCAATGTAGAGAGCTGAGCTGGTCTTATTAGACAATAGTTCAACCGAGAAGAAAACTAAAACCGCCATTTCTGGTTTATAATGAAAGTTGCAGTAACAGGAATGAACCCGTTCAATGTTGTAAACTGCTGTCTGTATGACATTTGTATATTTGGATGCGTGAGGGTAAGTACTTATACATATGTATGGGGATATGCGATCATTTGCTTATTTGGATAGGCTATATCAGTATTGGGTCTAAAATATGATAAAGCTCAGTTGCATCACCATAGGTGTAAATTTGAACAAGCCATGTTTTCAGAGTCACTGAGAAAATATTTTCTAGTTCGATCTCAACTTGAACGAGAGCAAATTATATTCGTCTGCAAACAACGACACTTTAGCCGTGTGTTGTCGTTTTTGTTCGCAGGAAAAATCTGACAAAACTCTGCATAAAGTGTTGTGGTAGGATCTTTTCTTCTTGGTCATAATTCAAGAAATCAAAATAAAATAAACGAGGCCAATTGACCTACTTTCATAAGTCTGAACTTGACATCCGTTGTTGTTTTAGACAGTAGCTATCATTCTTGCAACATATTGCTGGTCATATTTTTATAATATATATATATATATATATATATATATATATATATATATATATATATATATATGTGTGTGTGTGTGTGTGTGTTTTTATATATAAAATTAATGTCTTTGTTAGGCTTTTTTCTTGAAAAGGGTTAATATTTTTAGGAAAATATATTTATATATATGTGTGTTTTATATATATGTATGTGTGCATATATATATATATTGTTGTGGTAGGATGCACCTAATTTGCATAGTGGAGTACCGACCATATAAATATGGTTGGTACCGGGAAGAGGGACGAATCAAGAGATTCAACCAGAGACTCTGCCCGACTGCGACTGGTCAACACATTCTCCAGGAACGGTCTTACCAGGAATATACAAAAGACTATATGTAAATATTGTGTACATTTTCTTGTTTCAATACATTTTGTCCTAAGTACATTTTGTGTTGCATTATTATTCCATGCATTAGTCAAGTTTCAACATAAAGTATCCCCGTTACACACACACACACACACACACACACACACACACACACACACACACACACACACACGAATGCAGAATTACTCACTCACTCACATATGTACAGATGTGAGCACTATCACTGTTTCATAGCTGCCTCTTCAAGTGTAAGGTCAATCGTTATACACATACAAGAAACTCATTCAGCAGCCCTCTACCTTGAGTTACTCTTGAGCCTTGTCTTGGGCGAACAACAATAAAAGCATACACAACTATACATGCATGCGCACAAACACACTCTTACGCATGCACACACACACTCACGCACGCTCCCGCATACACACTCTCACACTACAAACCTCCACATACGTGCACGCCCATATACACATTCGCACACATGTACACGAACGCAGAGTCACATAAGCACGTGCACGCACACGCCCACCTGCGCACAGACACGTAACAACATCCACTCAGACGCGCATTTGCAAATGTATGTACACACCATCACATATACATATATACACACACTCGTGCACACACATGTTAACGCGTGTACACATACACACACATGTGTGCACACAAGTGATCGTACTAACACAGTAAAATTCATTTCAAATTTACCTTACTAACTACGGTCTTTATGAAAATTTAATTAATATAAACAATTCTATGTATATGCCATTTCGTAACATCAACTTTAGGCATTTAATAACTTTACTTCTTTACCACTGGAAATAAACCCAGATACAGAAGATACGTGTACACATAGGTAATAAATAGGATCTATCTAATTTAGTTACGTTAAAATGTTATCTCTCGATGGCGCGTAATTGGTGATGGTTCTCCACTAATCCCTTTCCTTTTTTTATTTATGAAGTGCCATGCGTTCTTGGGAAAGATAGTTTTGTGATTTCTCATTGACGATTTTTGGAATTCCGAATTGTACTTGCTCTAGATTGGTTGCCAACCAAGGCTGGAGATTCCAGTCTGACCTGCTATTTAACCCATAGCTGGGAGGAGGAGAAATGGATTCATAAATTTCCTCGGGGTATTTGTGCGAACGTGAGCACAACAGCATTGGTCGCAATTTGAACTCGGTAACAGGTACCACTTTCCGCGTCGTTCACTGCTAACGTTATCATTAGCATAGATAACGAGTTGGGAACTGATCAAAGACGTCTTGAACGGCCACTCTTCTAGATCTTTTTTACATTAAACTCTATTCCTTATTTTATCAACGATGTGATCAGTTCTCGACTCGGTATCTATGCTAACGACACGACTATTTACTCCTGTCTTAATAGCAAAATTGATAGATTCTGATGCTCCTCTCCTGAAGGTTAGCATCATCCGTACTGATTGAATTCAAAAAGGGTTCTTTAAAAGGATTAATGGACAACAGTTTCATTTTAGAAGCGTTAAAAATAACGAGTCACTTCTTGCGCCAGTTAACAACAGATTGTAAATTTCAAAAAAATCTCTCGAGAATGACCTACAATCTATTCATATTATGTATATATATATATATATATATATATATATATATATATATATATATATGCATACATACACACACATATATATATATATATATATATATATATATATATATATATATATATATGCTTTCTGCATTCTGTTATGGTCTCTTCTAGACTCGATGAATTACTTAATATATGATTATCTCAAATCCTCCTAATAATTTCTATCATATATATATATATATATATATATATATATATATATATATATATATATATATTAATTGATATAAAATATGTTTTTTTTCGCTACACATGGAAGTTCTAACCATGTTTCAAAAATGGAAGCTGAAAGCTTCGAATTTAATTTTGTAATTAAATTAAAGACATTAGTTCCATTTCATCCTTTTATATATATATAATGTATGCATGTATATATACATTAATTTACCAAGTACCAATAATTCTTACAGTGCCTTCATGAACATAAAAAGCATATATTTTTCTGTTTTTTTTTGTTTTTTTTTTGCCTTTTTTGATAAAAATCACGATTTAATAACTTGAAAGAATCTTGAAAAAATACAAAAAATTGCTAAGATTAAAAAAGAGCGTCACAGAAACTATCACGTCGTCCGCATTTTCGCTCTTTCTCTTTCATAAATCCAGAAGGACGATAAGATTTTTGTCATAAATTAAGGCCTGAGTGGTTCATCACAATGTTCACATAATTAGTTAATCGAAACTAAATTAATTAACATAATCAGCCCACAGCTAAAAATATTTTCGTTTAACGTTAATTATCTTCGCTTAGATGATAGATCTGAACATAGATAGATAGATAGATAGATAGATATTTGCTATTTTTTGTGTGGACCCCCAATAATGTTACATAGACCACCAGGCTCCATATAGACCCCTGTTAAGAACCACTGTTTTAACCAAAAGCGTTTCGACAGAGCTTAGGGAAACTTAGATTCATAACTTACTCAATAACAATTGTATACAGCGCAGAGATAATTTGATTTATGTCTTATCCAATAGGAATGAGACATGATACAGGGATAATTGACTTTATGCCTTGCACAATAACCATTGACAACAGCACAGGAAAAATTGGATTCATGCCTTCCTAATAGCAACTGCATACAGTATGATGATGTATGGATTTATGTTTTTTTTTCAGTAGGGATGAAACCCAGTCAGATTGTATTAGATTTACGCCTCACTGAATAGGGATTGAACACAGCGTAGGGAGAGTTGGATTTATGCCTTATGCAATAGTGAGTGAAATCAATGAAGAGAGAATTTATTTTATACTGTAACCATTAGTGATTAAACAATACGAAAGTAATTTGGATTTATGCAATGGCCGTTAGACACAGTGTATGGTAATTCTTATTTGAGTGAACACCTAAAATAAAAACTTCCAACTAGAATTTGAACTTTGCCCTTGAATTCTACTTTCGATACTAATAACCATTATGCCATCTTATGCTAAAACTGTACATCCTGAAATGATTTTGTTGTTCTTAGTTTTAATTGTTTTTCGTTTACCTTGCAACCATCTGTGAGATAATTCTATTTTTCCTAAGAAACAACAGGGATAGCAACGTCAATCTGTGACAAAAATTCAAATTATTTACCATGTATATTAAGTTAGATACATTTTTGTAGCTGAACATTCCCATGAAATCTAAGGAATATTTCTTACATTCACTTGTCACAAATACTTTTGTGTTATGTAGTCAACTACTCCCACTTTTTAATAACATTTTTCTTGCCCAGACGATCTAAATAAATGACTACCTATTTGCATTGACATCAACACCCAATAATATTGAAGTTTTATGATCACCTCTAATATCCTGAGTTTTATCATGTGTAAACTTGCAAATATTTTTTACAAATAAATATTTTAACACATTAATGCCAGCCTTATATGCATAAAGGTAAAGTCAAGTAATATATTATGCATTTCTTTTTTTGTACGATTGTAGATGTTAAAGATTGTGGGAAATTAGGAAGGACAGTTTTGTGTTGAAACTACCTACAGTTAATTGTACAAAAAGACGAGATAAATCGTTAATTAGAACTTTTCTTCCTCATTTGAAACATGACTTTTTTTTCCATTTTGATGTTATAGCAATGACAATCATTGGTCAGGATGTTTTAATTTTATTTCAAGTGTAACATTCTTTCGTTTATGCCATGTTTATGTCAGCGTAAAATGTTCAAACATATTCAAATGGATGTGTAAACATATAAAATCAAGAAGGTCAATGTGGATGTGATATCATTAGCAGGATTTTTCCACTCAATTATCTACGCATATATATATATATATATATATATATATATATATATATATATATATATATATATATATATATATGCATATATATATATATATATATATATATATATGCATATATATATATATGCATATATATATATGCATATATATATACATATATATATATATAGGCATATATATATGCATATATATATATATAGGCGTAATTCATCTTTCCCACGAGCCTTTGTTCAAAAGCGAACGCCTCAACTGGAATTTGAACTTGTTACGCACCACCACTTTCCGTGCAAATGGTGTTTACTCTACGCCTACCCGAATAGATGTTGATACATACTTACGGGATTTCACGTCGTCTAGATCAAAGCTCAAATTGTAGGGGAGCCGCAAGACTACATTACTATCACCACATGGTAGATGTCAATTTACTAAAGTCAACTTCGACTAGTACAAGAACTCGACATGTCTTAGGAGACGAGCATGCTAAATGACCCTCTACGGTAAGCGCCCTTAGATATATTTGATAGCAAAACATCAGGATATAAGCGATCGTCCGCTACCTCCACCCCATCTCTCTTGTCCTCAATATGCACCTTGATGGTGAAGTTTTCCAAGGTCTACTTCCATATTATGTGTTAGCTGTCTTTTTCTGATTTTGAGTATGTGTTCTTTCTGTTACCATTTTCTTTCAGGCTACCTTGATGCTTACTCACTCCGTCCATGGAATTTCCAGTCTCTTTCTATAGAATCACATTTCTGCTGCCTCTAGTTTTTTTTTTCTCTCTCATCCGTGGGGAGATTGTCCAACATTCACTGACATATAAACTATATATCCCATAGCAATCCAACGCTACTTTCTTCGTTTTTAGCAAAGTTTTGTTTTTTCGTTTCTCAGCACCTTGATTAGCTTTTGGAATGCTTCTTTCGCTCGTCCATTCCTCGTTCCGATCTCGATGTCGAATTTTGCATCCTTTTTTAAAACGCTTCCCAGATATTTGAACTTGTGCATTTGCTTCATCTTTAGATCTCCGGTTAGTAACATACAGCTTGTTTTTTTTCTCTTGCTGATAG
This sequence comes from Acanthosepion pharaonis, assembly GCA_903632075.3. Taxonomy (NCBI): domain Eukaryota; kingdom Metazoa; phylum Mollusca; class Cephalopoda; order Sepiida; family Sepiidae; genus Acanthosepion; species Acanthosepion pharaonis. The sequence goes on from CAHIKZ030001190.1 coordinate 659,416, forward strand.
TTATTTTCCAAGCATAGCTTAGATGTAGCACAAGGCCGAAAGTATGGGGCATCTAGTGAGGATCGAACTCACTTTTCAGTTGTAACTGATCTAGCGAGACAAGCTTGCTAACCATTACACCATGCCGAGGTGCCCTTTTTTCTCTTGCTGATAACCAGATTTCCTATTTCTTGCAGTTGATTTTTAGTCCTTTGTTTTAGATTTCTTCTATAACCTAGTGTCATCTGCGTATCTTATATTGCTGAGATTACACCCACCAATCATAGTAGGGTCTCCAGTTCCCTTAGGATAAGCATTGCTGTAAAAAGTGAATAAATCTGGGGACCTACTCAGTTTATTTTTTCATCTGTATGAGGGCGGTTTTCTCTCAGTATAAGCTCTGGATTATTCTAACATCTTTACAGAATAGATCTTGTTTTCCCAGAAATTAAAATATCTCAACTCCCATATGTATGCACTAATAAGCACATACACAAAAGGAAAGCTATTCTAAAGGCCAGTTGCATGCGATTCTGAAGCGTAGGCGGTTCGGTTTTCACGGTATTCAGCGACTTCTCTTTAGATTTTTAATCAATTCACCCCAAGCAAGGCGGGAATGCCACCAGTAGGCGGGGGATGCACGGAGTGAAAGTGAAGGGTAGACTGAGAAAAAGACTGAAGACGATTAACGTTGCATTTAAATTTTTGAAGATTGTATAATTATCAGGGAAGTAAGGAAATGAAAGAGAGTTCGACAGTTGGGGATGCGAGAAAAAAAAACTGTTGGAGTAAAAGTGGCGGTTGCATCTAGCTATTTCAACAGTAAAAGAGTGGAACCTAGATGACAATCTAGTAGCACGCTTAAATTCATGTAGTCGGAGCATCAGGTAAAAAAATTAGTTGTCATGAAAATATTTATAGAAAAGACAGAGGGAGGCCACATTACGTCTGTGAGAAAGTGACTGAAGTCGCGAAGCCTGGTCAGCATCGATCCTTCTTTGAATTTTGTCAAGAATCTTGAAATGTACACCAAGAGTACCAAACCAGATATGACAAGAGTATTCAATGCACGGACGAACGGTAGATTTTTAAATGTGCAAGATAGATTCTGACATGAAAAATTAGTAAATATTTTCGTCCACATTGCTGCTGAGAAATGGTTAACGTGCCCGTCAGGTTGACTATCATTACTGACAAGTGAGTTTGATTGTCACCGATAGACCCATTCTTGCGGCTTTGTGCCAAATCTAAGCTAACCACTTTTGATAACAAATATTATGTCTATCTATCTTAGAAAGAGGACCTATCTATTTTAAAAATAAGAATTGAGAGAAGCTGATATCAGAGACATTTACTCGTGAGTCCGAGCCTAACTTGTTGGCCTACTATTATCTCTTTACTAGTTTATTAATTCTTACTTTCCATGCTCCTCCATTTTGGCAGTGAATTTTGGATTCAGAAATGAAGAGCAGACTTGAGGCAACGGAGATTTATCTTTATACTGGGAATGCCAAAGACGGAACATGTGAGCAACAAGGAAGTTTTATGGAAAATGGGAACGAAAAGGATACTTATGCTTAGGATTATAAAGGTATAATTTGGCATTATATAACATACTAGCAGCATGGCCCGGCGTTGCCCGTGCTTGATTCAAAAATCGTACGACTCATACAGCAATCGCTATCACTTGACTTAAAATATTTTTGCCCTTCCTTGCCTTTAAAGGAGTGCCCTTTGCCGTGCTGGTGTTGCTACATGCCTTACTTCTCACACTGCGAATTTTTTCGAAGCTCAATACTAAACATTAAATCTGTTACGAAAAAAGAACTAAACAAAATGAACACAAAACGATCAGCTTTAAAAAAAGGAAAAAAAACGAATGAAAAAAGAATGTTAACAACAAATACTTTTTCATACCCAACCCAGTTCTGCGGAATTAGAATCAACGTTGAGTTTAAGCAAGCGAATGAGCCAATTGGAGTAAAGTGCCATGCAGATTTAAACTTTCCCACTTGTGATGAATGCAGCTATCGATTTTTTTGCATGCTAGCATGCTAGTTAACATTCGTGTCAGTCAGCTGTCGGCTCTCACACTGGCTAATAGAATCTTCCTGCCTATTCGTGGCAGCCAGCTATAGGCTCTCACCCTGGCCAGTAGAAAATGGCCGCAGACTACATGAAAACTGCCGTAGAAGCATGAAAAATCGATTATTTCCACTATCGATGAGAGTTTAGAAATGCAATGTCGGTCTTGGCCTTCCCGCTAACTTGGAGCATGTGCATGTAAATTTTGGTGCAAATCCCTCGAAAATTGCGGCCGTGTATTCGTCACACACACACACACACACACACACATCCTGCTTTTTATAGATAGAAACTGAAAGCAGGAGGCTCAGATGGAAACAGCGAGTAACCCAACTAAAGAGCTTGTGTCAATATACGGCAGTACAAGGACTGAGAAGGATGGGAATAAGAAAAACATTTCTTGGATTTACAAGGGATAAGAAGTCGTGAAACGCCATCATCGCCTACGCCCTGAAAGGACACGGCGTGTAAAAGAAGAAGCCCTTCTGCACGCGTGTAGATATGAAATACGTGCCGAAGAAAGCTGAATAGGCGACTGATCATAGAGACCATTTTTCCATTTAGTCTTATCTGTATTGAGGGTCCGTGTTAGACTTAATCTAAAACTAGTAATTATTCCCATGCAATGGGCACCGACCGTAGAGCTGTGAATAGATGTTCCATTACGAGTTTCAGGGGATATGAACAATCTCTTCATCTGTTAAATAATCCAATCTGTCTTGCTGAACATCTTTTAAAATCCCTACTCTACGAAATCTCTTTCTTTATCTAATTTTTAGTTGTTTAACGCTTTATTACTTTTAGCTTTTAGCAGTCATTGTTTAGAACTACAAAGGAGAGGAAATTGTGGAGAACCATGATCGCCCACGCCTTGAAGGAACGCGTTAAATCTTAAATTTATAGAACTCTTGAAGTATTGTAACCTTGTGCTAGCATAGGTTCAGTCAGTCAGTTATGTGTCATACAGATTTGTTCCTGCAATAGGTTGACATTTCTTTTTGCGGTAGACTAGTTGCCAACAAAGGCTATAGAATCCGGTCTGTCCTGCTATTTACCCATAGCTGGGGAGAAGAAGAGGATTCATACCTTTTTTTCCAAGGGTATTAGCACGTAAGTGAATGTCATGGATTTGACTGGAATTCGAACTCGGCTCTCCGATTCCTTAATCCGAGCCGCTATCCATTACTCCATTAGGATTGCTAAATATATACTTGGGCATCTATCGCAGTGTAATGGTTAACAAACTTTTTATTGACAGACTTACTGGGTGACCCACATATATGGCCTCATGCCGGTTTAGAAAAACATAAAGATCAATATCGAAGTGGTTGACGGCGCAATGTAGGGATAAAACCGAAATCATAACACGAAAGGTTAGTTATAATAACAAAATAACAATCACGTATTATTTCATTTTATTTTCATCATTTTTTTTTCACCTGCAGCTGATCTAAAGGTGAACAGGAAAAGCAAATGGTTAGCACAACTAAATTCGAGCATTTTAAGTAGAACGACTGACTCATTAAAAAACATATCGTTTTTTTTTACCCCACTTCCCCTCCTTCACTTTTCTTTTGTGTAAAATAGAAAGTTAAAACACGTCCTACTTTCTTCAATCCAGCAAACAACTGTCGTATTCATTCACAACCCCACGCATGTACACAAAGACAGGGCTCCACAGCGATAGTCGTTCAATCGGACCTATGTTTACCTTTTTGACTGTCATGCAAACCGGATTTAAGTCTAGCTTATAGACTCCCGTGTAAATCGGACCCATATCTATCTATTTGACTTTCCTTTCAATCGGACCTATGTTTACCTTTTTGACTGTCATGCAAACCGGACTTAAGTCTATCTTATAGACTCCCGTGTAAATCGGACCCATATCTATCTATTTGACTTTCCTTTCAATCGGACCTATGTTTACCTTTTTGATTGTCATGCAAACCGAACTTAAGTCTACCTTATAGACTCCCGTGTAAATCGGACCTATGTCTATCTTTTTGACTTTCCTGCAAACCAAATTTATGTCTACCTTTTTGACACTGGTGTAAATCGGACCTATATCTACTTATTTGACGCTCGTGTCAATAGGACTTATGTCTACCTTTTTGACACTAGTGTAAACAGGACCTGTGTCTGTTTTTGACTTTCCCGCAAACAGGACTTATGGTTACCTTTTTAACTCTCGTGTAATTAGGATCTATATCTAGCTTTGTGACACTTGTGCAAATCGAACCTATTTCTACATTTCTGATATTCATGCAAACCGGACTCATGTCTACCTTTTTGACTCGTGTAAATTGGACTTATGCCTATCTTTTTGAATTTCGTGCTAAACGGAACTATGTCTATCTTTTAGACTCGCGTGTAAATAGGACCTATGTCTATCTATCTGACTCACGTGTGCAAATCGGACCCATGTTGTTCTATATTGTCATTTCTTATCTAAAACATTTTTCCTCTTTCGATCCATATATCCTCTGTTTCTATATGCACATATTTTTTATTCCATTTTTTCGCTTTTTTCTTTCTTTCTTAGTTCATAGACTTTTTCTTTCTTTCTTAGTTCATAGACTTTTTCTATCTTTCTTAGTTCATAGACTTTTTCCTTCGCAGACTATGTTTCCTCTTCCTCTCCCTAGGTTTTTCTATTTCCTTCAGAGTTTATATTATTATTGTTATTGTTGATGTCAGTTTTACATAATATTTTCAAATATGTACACACAGACAAACGAAAAAAAATCAACTTTATATATATATTATTAGATGATTAAAATGTCTTCTGAACTTTTCTATCCCAATGATAGCTAATATTGCAAAGTAAAGTAAACATTTTTAGACTAACCTTTAAATAAATCAAAGAGATGTTTAAAATATATCCCAAACAATTTATTTGAACAAGCCCCTATGAGCATGAATGTAAACCTTGCATGCATAATTAACCCTCTGCTTAAACAAACAGCCATATTTTCTGTTACGTCATCATATCCAGCAAATAGTTGGTTGACGTTATCATTTTTAGAGTCCCAATGTATTCCTCACTTGTAAACAAGAATTTCGGACGGCCTGTCACATTTTCTCGTTTTTTGCAAAACAGTTTATATCTTGAATAATCTTTTTTTTAAAACCAACAACGGACAGACTATTCAAATATCTTTGTCACGGTTATTTGCTCACTGGGTGGTATTCTGCCTTTAAAGCCAACGTATATATTTTTTTCAATGCAGATTCTGCTTTAAGCTAGTGTCGTGTCAAGGTTTCTTTCACATGAAACAGATGCTGATTGATATTAATATGAGCTTTAATAACCCTATTTTTTACGAGTCCTTCACAGCAAAACTCGTTTGGAAAAAATTTAAAAATCAGATTTGAAGAGTTTGTGGCAACAAGTTTTAAAAGGAAAACTCTCATCTCTTAATTAGGCTTTAATTAATCTCGCCAGTCAGGCTATAAACTGTATTATCCATTTTTGATTTTACAAGATTGGTTTGCAAGATTGAATACAGACTAAGATAATCTTGGTCAAGAGAAAAATGAAGATAGAAATTTATCTTGAGCTAATTTTCCAAATGTGAATGTCATCATTTCTTTTATAATTTGCATTCAAATATCATTTCTGTTTAGCTCGAACATCGACCATTGGCATTAGTGTGAATTTTTAAATACTAGAATTTCTTTGGTAAAACACTGACGGCTGCTGAAATCCTCACAGTATTTAGTATTGCTAACATTTTTGTTAAGATTTAGAAACTCTACGTTTCGCTCAATCTTTGCAAACCAGTCGATGAAATTTAAATAATTTTGTTTGGAAAATACTATGACAGAAACCCTACTTCGCGGTTCAGTAATTTCCTTAATTTAATTTAATTTTATAGGACTTCATGGTAAACAATATTTTTAAGAAAATTTCTTTTTTTTACCTTTTTAACAGCGATGAACAAATTCTTCGGATTTCTTACTCTTGAGCATGCAACATACAACTGGCCATGCGTAAATATTTTTCTGGAGCCAAATTTCAACTTTTTGAAGCGTTTGGCCTTGTGATTTGTTTATAGTTCTCGCAAACGCACAGCGAACTGGAAACTGGATTCTTGTATATAAAAACTTAAAGAAGAGATATGCAAATAAAACTATTGCATTTTTATCAAATAAGTATTTATTATTCTAATCATTAAATTGTTTTTAAAATGATGGGAGTATTTTGTTTGTTAAATAATAAAACTTTTAAAACTTTTAATTTTTTTCATAAACTGATGAAAATTTATTGTACTAAGCTACACACCATAGTAAAACCAACTATACTTTGTACCCTTTAGCTGTTTGTACTTCTCACAAAAATCTGGTTTCGATCGGTCAATGTATTTCTATTTTAGAGGGTGTGACGGACAGGTTAACGGTAGTGACATAATTTTATATATAGATTAAAACTCACCCAATACAAGGTGCAATAGCCACTGAAGTAGAGGTATACTGTTAAAATGGCAATGAATGAAATATATAAATTGAATGAGAGCGGTAGTAAGTGAAGATTATGAGGATAAGGAAGATAGATATCGGTAGGCTCTTGAAATGGCAATGTTAAGATTGCAGTTTTCAGGGAAGCACTCACGCGGGAGTTTGCTTCGAAAATTGACAGTTCTTACATTAAATGAATGGCGATCATCTGAACATTTATCATAGCAATAGGCTTGCTTCGTTTCGTCTCTGATACTTGTGGAAATAAAGCATGACAAAGAATGCTGGACAAACTCCTCACAGATGAAAAAAAAAGACTTGAAGCAGCAAAAATATGCTTCTACAAAGGAGGATGAGAATACAGTGGACTAAACAGACAAATTCTTAGAAAAAAAAATGGAAACAAAAGACATACTTAACATCGAGAAGAAACAGTTGAAACTTCTAGGAAACAATGAGGAAAGAGGGTTTTGAAAATGTAATGCCCACAGGACAGATTGAAGGCAAAAGAGACAACAAAGCATAAACAACCTAGCGTACTTGAATAAATAGATAGAGGAACAAAGTTTGGAAGAGATAACAAAAGACAACAAAGTTTATTAAGAGCTAAAAAGGATAGGAAATTGTGGAGAGCCATGATTGCCTACGCCCTGAAAGGATACAGCACATGAAGAAGACTAGATTGGCGTCAAGGTCTCATCATTTTACAATTGAAATGGCTAGATGCAATCGGAATTGATCATTATCGCCAATGTTCTAAAGAGACACGGTACATAGAAAATCAAGATGGACTGTGGTACTTCCTGGAGCAACCGAGAAATAAACATACTTTTCATATAATTAACTGTACACGGATGCATAGTAACTAAATAATCATAGGAAAGACAAAAGTTTGATTTAATAGAAATAAATCCCATTTATCCATTTTAATGAGCGAAAAAAGTATTTTTACAATGCAAATTTCAGATTTTGAATCTTTAAATTGCTTTAATACTCTAGATTATTCAAGTGAAATATTCTAGAATCTTCCAATGATGTTATCAGTAGTTATTTTTAGCCTAAAAATAAGACAAAAGAACATTCTGTAATTGATAATCATGCAAGAAGGTTATCATCATGGCAAGAGGTAAAAAATTGACAAATTCGCAAAAAGAAGTGTTTACAATGATATCGTTCTTACCACTACACTAGGGCACCTGCACATAGCTTAGGAGACAAAAGAAAACCAACTAAAAGTGTTAAACCTATTGAGATGCGGTAATTACGACACTCTTTATAAATACCATTTTAAGGGATACGCACACACCTTTAAAGAAAAGATTAAAGGAAAGGAATTCGAACCAAGCAATGCTGGATATCATTGCTAATAAAATAGAATCCCAAATTAGGAACTGAATTTCTCTTTAGGTTCAAGTGGAATTTCTTTTCCTTTATAAGCATAAAACTGAAACAAGAGATTCACAGCAAAAAAACAACAAAAAACAAAAACATTTTAATCATGTATATGATACGTCTTTGTATGGTTAATTTCTTGCTATTAATGCTTTGGGCATTGTCGTTATTATTTATCTCGTCAAAGATGTGACTGTAGCCATTTAAAGGGCAGTTAGTGAATGAACACTAAACTTCTCGGAGCGCCTTAATAACACGATATTAAGATAAGCCTGTAATTAAGAACGTGCTAATGCCTCTTGGCTGACAAGAATTTCTTTTCAACTTTTTTTTTTCCATTGAAAAGCTGAAGACCGCGAAGAAGAAGTAAGACTTGAAAGACATTCAGGATTTAATGAAAACGGAATTTTGTTGACCTTCGCTTTTGAAAACAAACGCCTCTTCAAGTGCTTGAACAAAAATAAAAAAAAGGAATACACGGCATTTTTAAAGAGCAGAGTGTTTAAAAGATTGTCTTAGCTTTACTTACTCGCCTAAATTATTTAACTATATAGAAGGAATTACTTGACACAAAAAATTTAAATTACTTGTATTATTAAACTTAAACGTTTAAATTGGGTGAATTACTTGGTTCAAAGTGCTTAAAATATAAGAACTGCTTGAATGAAAGAGTTTAAAGCTTATGAATTATCTTGACGCAAAGCGTTTAAAATCTATTAATTGCTTGAATGAAAGAATTTAAAGCTTATGAATTATCTTGACGCAAAGCGTTTAAAATCTATTAATTGCTTGAATGAAAGAATTTAAAGCTTATGAATTATCTTGACGCAAAGCGTTTAAAAATCTATTAATTGCTTGAATGAAAGAATTTAAAGCTTATGAGTTATCTTGACGCAAAGCGTTTAAAATCTATTAATTGCTTGAATGAAAGAATTTAAAGCTTATGAATTATCTTGATGCAAAGCGTTTAAAATCTATTAATTGCTTGAATGAAAGAATTTAAAGCTTATGAATTATCTTGATGCAAAGCGTTTAAAATCTATTAATTGCTTGAATGAAAGAATTTAAAGCTTATGAATTATCTTGACGCAAAGCGTTTAAAATCTATTAATTGCTTGAATGAAAGTATTTAAAGCTTATGAATTATCTTGATGCAAAGCGTTTAAAATCTATTAATTGCTTGAATGAAAGAATTTAAAGCTTATGAATTATCTTGACGCAAAGCGTTTAAAATCTATTAATTGCTTGAATGAAAGTATTTAAAGCTTATGAATTATCTTGACGCAAAGCGTTTAAAATCTATTAATTGCTTGAATGAAAGAATTTAAAACATGAGTTATCTTGACGCAAAGCGTTTAAAATCTATTAATTGCTTGAATGAAAGAATTTAAAGCTTATGAATTATCTTGACGCAAAGCGTTTAAAATCTATTAATTGCTTGAATGAAAGAATTTAAAGCTTATGAATTATCTTGACGCAAAGCGTTTAAAATCTATTAATTGCTTGAATGAAAGAATTTAAAGCTTATGAGTTATCTTGACGCAAAGCGTTTAAAATCTATTAATTGCTTGAATGAAAGAATTTAAAGCTTATGAATTATCTTGATGCAAAGCGTTTAAAATCTATTAATTGCTTGAATGAAAGAATTTAAAAACATGAATTATCTTGACGCAAAGCGTTTAAAATCTATTAATTGCTTGAATGAAAGTATTTAAAGCTTATGAATTATCTTGACGCAAAGCGTTTAAAATCTATTAATTGCTTGAATGAAAGAATTTAAAGCTTATGAGTTATCTTGACGCAAAGCGTTTAAAATCTATTAATTGCTTGAATGAAAGAATTTAAAGCTTATGAATTATCTTGACGCAAAGCGTTTAAAATCTATTAATTGCTTGAATGAAAGAATTTAAAGCTTATGAATTATCTTGACGCAAAGCGTTTAAAATCTATTAATTGCTTGAATGAAAGAATTTAAAGCTTATGAGTTATCTTGACGCAAAGCGTTTAAAATCTATTAATTGCTTGAATGAAAGAATTTAAAGCTTATGAATTATCTTGATGCAAAGCGTTTAAAATCTATTAATTGCTTGAATGAAAGAATTTAAAGCTTATGAATTATCTTGACGCAAAGCGTTTAAAATCTATTAATTGCTTGAATGAAAGTATTTAAAGCTTATGAATTATCTTGACGCAAAGCGTTTAAAATCTATTAATTGCTTGAATGAAAGAATTTAAAGCTTATGAGTTATCTTGACGCAAAGCGTTTAAAATCTATTAATTGCTTGAATGAAAGAATTTAAAGCTTATGAATTATCTTGACGCAAAGCGTTTAAAATCTATTAATTGCTTGAATGAAAGAATTTAAAGCTTATGAATTATCTTGACGCAAAGCGTTTAAAATCTATTAATTGCTTGAATGAAAGAGTTTAAAGCCTAAGAATTACTTGCCTCAAAGCGTTTAAAATTATGAACTGGTTCACTTGAGAGTTTAATCTTTATTTAAGTCAAGTACAGATTTTTGAGTGACATGTGCATTTCAAGGTTGACTGACTGTAGGTTCAAGCTAATGTGTTTTCATAGCGATGGATCACCAACAAAACAACATAAAATGTAGAAACAAATTCACCAACTCTGCCAGAGAATTATTATTTAATAATCTATCAACTCTTTCATATGTCTAGAAAGAACAATAGAATCTGTAAGGCATAAGACATTCCTGATATCTATTTTATATTCTATGAAAATTTTAGTGTTTCTGTATCACATAAGTATCTGGATTTTCATGTAAAATTTTGTAATTTTATGAAAAAGATTTAAAAAAAATTCTCTTATCAATATGTTTTAAATTACATAATTACTCATGTGGATGATGTGGCAATAAAAATTTCTTTTTTTTGTTTTGTTTAATAACACAGACATATATATTCTAATGCATTTATTATGCATTTTATTTTTTGACATCATCTGTTCATTGAGGTTTTAGTCAATGAAATTTCAATAGAAGCAAAAAACTTTAAAATCCAGCGGACGTCAAAATCAAGGAGGTACAGAAATTTACCTGACAATGGAAAATGTAACACAGAAGTTAGAAGGCACACACGAACAATAAAAGATGCTTTTTCAGAATCTAAGTATTAAGAGATAGAAACATTTTCTTACAAAATACTGATCGAGGGATTCGTTTTCTAAGGCTTATCAACACTTTGCAGGTTATTTAAATTTGCTCTCAAACCTTGATCACATAGCCAAAATGGACCTTGTCAAATTTCAGGGCCACAGAAATTTTTATAATTGGATATATTCTATGTAAAATGGAAGTAATGTTGTACACTATAATAATTTCATGAACCACAGAAAATTTCTGCGTTAAAAGTAGGCCATGAACTAAAAAAAGTTTAGGAACCACTGATTTAAATCTGTCTATATTTCTGGGATGAGGTATTATGTACACTATTTACATTATTCGGACTATTGTCCTTATCTTTGTTGCCATATTTATCACAACGTTTCGGCCGATGTGCGCTCCGGTCTTCTTTATGTGGTTGTAAAGTTGAACTGAACCCTTTATTACGTTCGCTGAGGTAGACTGTTCTAGTTCAACGTGTCATGTCTAATGGATGCCAGTTATCAGTTATCTCCTGTTAATTCCTCTTTCCAAGTTCTCCACTGCCTTAACCAGGTATTGAACTCACAAATCTTTGGGTCCTGTCACTGAATCTAACCAACGCCTTTATCCATGTGTCCTTAAGGACAGAACTGTCTATCCCAGCGAACGAAATAAAGGGTTCAGTTCGACATTCCAACCACCTGAAGAAGGCCGGAGCTTACATCGGCCGAAACGTTGTGATAAATATGGCAACAAAGATGAGGACAATAGTCCGAATAATGTAAATAGTGTACACTGATTTAAAGCCAGAATTTTTTTTAGATTGTAAGAATTTTTCTTGGAGATAATAATGATTTACTAATACAAGTATTACTAATTATCCCGTAGCTGGTGGTGGTGGTCGGGGAGATGAGGTGGATCATACCTTTCCCAAGGATATGTACCCGTAACTGAATATAACGCACCCAACTGAAATTGAAACTCAGTATTTCGATCAACAATCCGCGGGCCATTATCCATTATACTACCTGCTCAACCAAGCTTACAGCATCCGGTATTGCCAAGCGGTCACCCATCTTGGTATTGATCAAAAGGTCACCCATCTTGGTATTGGCCAAGCGGTCACCCATCTTGGTATTGGCCAAGCGGTCACCCATCTTGGTATTGACCAAAAGCTCACCCATCTTGGTATTGACCAAAAGGTCACCCATCCTGGTATTGACCAAGAGGTCACCCATCTTGGTATTGACCAAAAGCTCACCCATGTTGGTATTGACCAAGAGGTCATCCATCTTGGTATTGACCAAAAGCTCACCCATGTTGGTATTGACCAAGAGGTCACCCATCTTGGTATTGACCAAAAACTCACCCATCTTGGTATTGACCAAGAGGTCACCCATCTTGGTATTGACCAAAAGCTCACCCATCTTGGTATTGACCAAGAGGTCACCCATCTTGGTATTGGCCAAGAGGTCACTCATCTTGGTATTGACCATTGTTACAAAACAAGAAAAGATTATTTAATTGATATGTCAATATCTAAGCTCTTAGATGGCAATGGTTGCTGGACATTCTCTTCCCAGATGAAGAATGTACTTGAAGTGACAGAGATGTGGTTATAGCGATGAAGGCAAAGAATACCATGGACAGAGAATGTGAATAACGAGTTAGCTTTCAGGAAAATACTAACTACAAGCAAACTGATACAAACAATCAGGTATAGACTTTTGGGCACATAATTTGGAAAAAAGGCTTTGAGAAATGAATATCCAGAAGGCGTATTTAACTCAAGAGAAATGGAGGAAACGACGATTAACCTGCTTGATGAGTTTCAGTGGATGGATGGCAAAACAAGAATCGCAAATACAAAGAGGGTTGGTAAAAGGAGAACAGCTACTAACTGTAACAAGGCAGGAAGTTGTGGAAAGCCCAGATCTGAAAAGACATCAATGAAGAAGTATGGACATTTTCGGAATGTTTTAAAAGCTTAGATTTATTGATTAATATACAAATCAAGTAATACATAGGAGGAGATTTCGTGCTGATGAGTTGAACATCTCGGTGTTCACGAAATAAAAATTATAAACGAAATGGATAATTAACGGCCCCATCTTCTTAATATCATTATAATGCTCTGTAGTCTACATTGAGCTCTCCCTGAATTTATATCCTCCTCGGAATTATTCCTTCCAGTCTCCAAACTAGTAAATATATATATATATATATATATATATATATATATATATATATATATATATATATATATATATATATTTATAGAATTTTTCTTTTGCTTTACAGCGACAACAGTTACCCTTGCGCTCGAGTGAATTTAATTTTCTCATTATCTCAGATTTATTTTGTTTTTATATATATCTTGATCGGTTTATTTTCTTCTTTTTAGTCATTTGTTTCGTTTTTATCTTTCTGCTGAGACTAAGTCGAAAGCCGGGTGATAAGCAAACAAGCTGCTTTTCGCTCGGTACGCCCGCCGGTAAGGAAGAAGCGCGGGAAAGAAAGAACGAAGGATATAAGAAGGAAGAAGATGAAAAATGACTGTAAAAGTAGAACACGAAAATGAGGCATTAATTCTCCTTTGTTTGATTTAGCCGGATTAAGAGTTTAATGAATGCGTGATTTCTCAATAGTCTTCTTCTTCTCTATTTGTCTTTCTCACAAATTCACGAACTCTATGCCAGGTCATTAACTGTCTATCTTACTGTTATTGCACATATACTTGGATCATCATGCTCATCTCTTTTCATAGCCCTTTCTTTCTTTCTTTCTTTCTTTCTTTCTTTCTTTCTTTCTTTCTTTCTTGGCACCTCGACGTGGTGTAATGGTTAGAAAGCTTGTCTTGCTAGATCAATTACGACTGAGTAGTGAGTTCAATCCTCACTGGGTGCTCCATAGTTTCGGCCTTGTGCCACATCTAAGCCGGGCTTAGAAAATCATTAGCCACCTCAACGTGGTGTAATGGTTAGCAAGCTTGTCTCACTAGAACAATTACGACTGAGAAGTGAGTTCGATTCTCACTAGGTGTCCCATAATTTCGGCCTTGTGCCACATCTAAGCTATGCTTAGAAAATCAATATAGGGCACCTCAACGTGATGTAATGGTTAGAAAGATTTACTTTCTAGATCAGATACGACTGAGTAGTGAGTTCGATCCTCACTGGGTACCCCATACTTTCGGCCTTGTGCCACATCTAAGCTGCGCTTAGAAAACCACTATGAGGGCACCTCGGCGTGGTGTAATGGTTAGCAAGCTTGTCTCGCTAGAACCATTAGGACTGAGGAGTGAGTTCGATCCTCACTGGGTGCTCCATATTTCCGGCATTGTGCCACATCTAAGCAGCGCTTAGAAAATCACTATCTAGTTCTCTGTTCAGATCTATGTATCTCGTTCTTTGTTCAGATCTATTTATCTGTACAGATCTATCTAGTTCTCTCTCTCTCTCTCTCTCTCTATATATATATATATATATATATATATATGCACATTTCATTGCATACGACAGACAAGGTGCAAGGTGCTTTGATTTAGTTTATATAGTTTCTCATGTGATCTAATAATTTTTTCTTTTCGTATGTTAAATTATATAAAAACTGTCCAATTGTTCTTTTTATTCGAGCGCTTTCGGCTATACGTTTAGCCATTTTTAAGGTTGAAATATATTCACGAAGAAATAGATTGTTGTATGTATTTATATAAAGTTTTTATTTAAAAAATACGGTCAAGATATTGTGTTCATGTTCTTAGTTGATGTTATTGGGTGTTGTGTTTTTGCTTTTATTTAATAAGGCTTCCATTATTTTTAGCCTTTTTTTGCATGTAGATAAGAAAGAAAAAAGAAAGAAAGAAAACTAAAGGGAGAGGTAGAAAGAAAGAAAGAACAAACGGAAAAGACAGAAAGAAATTGAACAAACGGTAAAGAAAGAAAGAAAGAAAGAAAGAAAGAGTAAAGTGAACAAACGGGAGAGGCAGAAAGAAAGAAAAAAAGAAATTTAACAAACGGTAAATAAATAAATAAATAAAGATTTTTAAAACTTAATTGATAAAATGAATAGAGCAAGGAAATAATTTTAGAAGGATAGAAGGAAAAAGAATGAAAAAAATGTGTTAAACTAAAAAGAAAGTATCTTTTACTTTCCTTTTAGTTCAACGCATTTTGTCCATTAAAAATGTAAAAGCATGAAAAAGGTATGGAAATAATAACAAAACAACAACAAAAAACATGAAGAAACGAAAGAAAGTTTTACCATCTTTCTTCGCTCTGAAAGAAACAAGAATATAAGAAAAATTAAATGACAACCAAAAAAATAGAAAAAAAAATAAGAGAAGAAAAATGTTGTAAAGAAAAATCGTTCCTTTCCTATCTGCGAATTTAATCATAATAACTAAAGACATGTTATTGATGATCTTTCTTCGTTCTTAAAGAAATAAATAAAGAATGTATGAACTTAAAAAAAGAAAGATACTAACAATGATAGAAAGAAATGAAAGTAAAAGTGAATCAGGAACAAAGCACACTCCCCCCCCCAAAAAAAAAGCAAAAAAAAAAGAAAAATAAAGTCAAGAGAAAAGCTTGACAGTCGGGCTTGATAGCAAGTTCCATTGATGGGTGCGGCAAAAAATAATAAATCTCATCAAAGGTGACGCAGGTGTGACATGGCAGGGTCTAAACATATTGGAATTGTCATGTGAATGACAGTCAAGGTTAAATCGGGACCACCCTTCTTTCTGAGAAATCTCATGAATTGGCCAATCACTCGAGACTTTTTCAGCTATTTATTCCTGTACTTCTTAATTGAAGAAAGTCCTTAAATCATTTAATGAGTTTAGCTCAGACATTTCGAACACTTCCGTTTTGTCCAAAACAAGAAAAAAAAAAGAGGATATGGTGTCATTTACTTAAACAAACATTACCAGTGCAAAAGATTCAATTATTTCGGTCGTTTACAATTTTTTTTTTCTTGCCATGAATTTAATTACAATAACATCAGCGAAGGGAAACAAATGTATGGAGATTTCAAAGAAAAGACAAGGAGCTGAGGGAACTTGAGCGAAAAAGGTAGGGATTATTAAAGAAACAGAATCATTAATAATGGTAAAACAAAAAAAAACTCTTGTGATAGTGAAGTGGTTAGCACATTGGTCTTTTATGATGTGAAGAGTAAGGTCTAATATAATCAAATGCTGAAGAAATGTAACTTTGTGCCAAGATTGAATTTGTTCTTGAAATTAAAAAAGCTGAAACTTTAGAAAGAACTATTCTTATTTATTATACCATGGACGGAACATACAAGCGACAAAGAAGTTTTTTTTTTAAAATGGAAACAATGTTAACGCTTAGAATTACAATCAGAAAGAGACAGTTGAAAATGTCATGCGAATCATGAGGAAAGATAGAATTTGATACCAACAGGGTATATTGCAGATAATATTAGTCTTACCTTGCATCTCGGCTTCAGTCACTTTCCCACTCCGTAATGTAGCTTTCTCTGGCTTTTTCTGTAAATATTTTCATGATAATTGTTCTGATGAACTTTCCACTTTGATACCTAAACTTTATGAATTTAAGCGCACTATGATTGTTAGCAAAAGGATAAGTCCAAAATGCAGATTAGAAATTGAAGATACCAAAACAAAACAAGTACAAAAATTTAAATAACTGGGAAGTGTCTTAATAAGGCACAGAAAGTGCGGCACTGACATTTGAAGGCACATTGGGATAGCCAAAAATTCATTCCAAAAGCTAAGCAAAGTAAAAAAAAAAAATCGTTATAAACAAAGAAAAAAAGCATTGAATTCTTAAGTGATTGTCCTATATAGCAGTGAATGCTGAACAATCTCCTTAGAGATGAAGACGAGATATGAAGCAACAGAAATGTGTTTCTATAGGAGAATTCTGGGGATACCATGAACCGAACTTGTGAGCAACGAAGACATTTTAGAGAAAATGGAAACAAAAACAAAACTTATGCTTAACATTAGGAAGAGATAGTTGTACTATCTAGGGTACATAATGAGGAAAGAGGGCGTGGAAATCTGATACTCACAGGACAGACTGAAGGCAAGAGGAATAGAGGAAAACAACGCATAAGTTACTTAGTAACCGTGAGTAAATGAATGGCAAATCAAGGTTTAGGAGAAATTACAAAAAGATAAAAGTTATTAAGAGCTACGAAGAACAGAAAGTTGTGGAGGGTCATGATCACTTACGCCCTGAAGATACATAAAGAAGAAGACTAGATCAATGGAAAGGTCTCATCATTTTAAAATTGAAATGGCTCGATGTAACCGTAAACTCTATGCTAACAGTTTATTCTCTCGTCTGTGGAACTCGTTTTTGGCTTCTTCTCAGTTGTTATTATCTGTCTACTTAATTCCTGTTCTTTTATTGTTCTCTTTGCTTAATAAAGTTTTCTTTTTCTCATAATGTCATAGTCTTAGTGAATTTATTGCCTTGCTTGGGGTAAAATTTACTGAATAAGAACAAGACAATACATCGCAAGACAGCAACAGCTGAGCGAGCGAAATCTATCTCAATAAAAGAAATAAAATGTTTCAATTCCCTGAAGATTACCTGGATAAACAACACCTGATGAAAGCCGGAAAACATAACGACCAAAATGCTGTGATAATAACAACAAAAATGTTGACAGTAGCCTAAATATGAGTAATGTAAGTAGAGTATCAGAATGTATCGATTTGGATTTTGTCAAAAAGTGCAAATATAATCGTTTGTGAAAGTGATCAACTGGAACATTACAATCAATGACACAGACTCAAAGAAGATGCGCTACAACAAAAGAAAAAATATATGATTTTTTTAGTTCTAAACTGATTATACAATCCAGGCTAATAATCTACTTGATCTAGTTATCGTAAACAACAAGAAGAAAAGGTTAGATTTTGCTGTTTCACCAAACCAATGGGTATAGCCCAAAGGAAGTGGAAAACCGGAAGTAAGTAGAGTTAAGTCTAGTAGTTTATCTGGGTTCAAACATCAGTTACTGAAGAAGTAAGAAATGTACATCTAACTGGACTAAGAAGCTGGGTTGAGAAATAAATAACGAAAGAAATTGAACAAACGGGAGAGGTAGAAAGAAAGAAAGAAAGAAAGAAAGAAAGAAAGAAAGAAAGAAAGAACAAATTAATGAACAAAGAAAGAAACAAAAGAAAGAATACATTGAACAAACGGGAAAGAAAGAAAGAAAAAAAAAGAAAGAAAAAAAGAAATTGAACAAACAGGAGAGGTAGATATAAATAAATGAATTGAACAAACGCGAAAGAAAAAAAGAATGAAAAAAGTAATTGAACAAACAGGAGAGGTAGAAAGAAAGAAATTGGACAGCTGGAAAAAAAAGAAAGAAAGAAAGAAAGGAAAAAAGAAAGAAAAAAATCAACAAAAGGCAGTAAGAACAGGAAAACCCAAAAAGATCAATACCAGCTAGACAAAACAAGTGCTGAAAACAGCTAAAATACTTAAGAAAGTTCTGGAGTACTAAAAAGTCTTACTGGCACTTGACCTCTAGTGTAAGCAGCCAGTGTAAAGTGAAGTCTGACTACTCAGTGAGTGTACTAATAATAATGGTAGATCAGCAAGAGGTCAGATTTAATTACAGTGTGCAAAGAAAACAAAATATGCCTAACGGTGGAGACAACCTTTCCGATGGATTACAAGGTAAGAATGAAAGGAAATGAGGTGAAAACATCAAGACCACAGGAATGAAAGCAGTGCCCATAATCACTGGGGTACTCGGACCAGTTCAGAAACGCTCGTTAAAAGATTTTTATAGCTTGAAATTCAAAGAAATGTTGAAACAAAACGGACACTTTTTTTTTCTTTTTATATGCCGTGTCTCTTCAGGACGTAAGCGATCATGGCTCTTCACCTCCTCCTATCGCTTGTAGCTCTCAATAAGTTTCGTCCCTCTGCCACCTCCCCCATACCACGTTCTGTCATCCACTTGCTTAATCCCGCTGGGTATGTCATGCGTTGCTTTCCCTAGTCACTCTTTCCCTCTATTCGCTCTGAGGGTATCAGATTCTCCAAGCCTTCCTTTCTCATTACGTGTCCCAGAAATTTCATCTACCTCTTCTTGATGTTAAATATAAGCTTCATCCTTGTTTGCATCCTCTCCAAAACCTCATCGTTGATCACACGCACGGTGCATGATATCCTTAGCATCCTTCTGTAGAGCCATATCTCCGTTGCCCCGGGTCTTTTCTTCTTCTTTGAGGAGACCGTCCAACATTCGCTGCCGTAAAGAAGGACAGAGTATTCTTTTCTTTGTTACCAAAGAAATCCTCCTGTCTCGCAATACTCTGTCCAGCTTCTGGAATGTGTCCTTGTCTATCCCAAAAGGTCTTCGAAACTCAGCGTCGTACTTACCGTCCTCCATCAAAATACTTCCCAGATATTTAAACACGCGTGCCTGCTTGATTTTAGTATCCCCGACCTGTAAATCGTATTTCGTGCTCATTCTTTTACTGATGACCATGCATTCTGTCTTCTTGTAGTTTATGCTTAGTCCTCTCCTCTCACTATCAATCACTACCTTCTGTAGGAGGTTTTGTAATTTCTTTTCCGTATCTGCTATCAGTACTGTGTCATTTGCGTATCTTATGTTGTTAAGATTGTGGCTGCCAATGCTGAATCCCGGTAGGATTTCCAATTCTCCCAGAATTGCCTCGCTGTATAGATTAAATAAGTCCATTGAGAAAACACATCCTTGCTTTACGCCCTTTCTGTTTTTGTATATCCGCTGAATTCATTCTCTAAGCGTATGCATGCCGTTTACTGCCAGTATAGTTTCTTGATTATTCTCATATCTTTCCCGAATATATCAAAGTTGCTGAGAAGTTCCATCAGATCCTTTTGGTGTACTTTGTCGAACGCCTTTGCTTCGTCTATTAAATAGAGGTAGACGTCCTTCTGCATTTGTATTGCTCTTTCTGATAACATTCTGAGTATGAATATTGTTTCTAGTGTCTTTAATGAACCCGTACTGTTCTTGTCTTATCTCTGGCCTGATTCTGTTGCGTGCTCTATTCATCAGAATACGAATGATGAGTTTTGTTACGTGGCTCATTAGGCTGATTGTTTGGTGGAGTTTGCACTCGTTTGAACCTGGTTTCTTAGGCAATGCTATGAAAATAGATCCGGTGAGATCTTCCGCTATATCCCCACTGTTGAAGATTTCATTTGTTATTTCTGTGATCTTGTCTATGCTAAATTCATCTAAGGCTGTCAGCATTTCCGTTACAATTCCGTCTGGCCATGTCGCCTTGTTTCTGTTTAATTTGGTCAGTACGGCTTTTACTTCGGTTCTTTCGTCGTGGAAGAGTTCTCCAATATACTCGCTCCAGCGTTGAAGAATTTTTTCCTTCTCTAATATGAGTGTTTCATCCTTTGATTTTAAGCTGCCTCTTGACGAGCATGTCTTCTCTCCTGTTAGTTGCCTTATTTGTTTATGCATATCTTCTTTGTTGGTGTACTCACTCTCTCTATTTCTGCACATTTTTGTTTAACCGAGGAAAGTAAGGTAAAGTTTTAAGAATTTTTGTAACTCGATTTGTAGTGATGGCCAGTAGATACCCCTTGAAGCAAAATAGCAGGTTTAAACAATCGTTTCTACACCTGTCTTTTTCTCTTCTTATTTTAATAATAATAATAATACGGGAAGGAAACTGAAAGAAACTGGTATGAACACCACCCAGACCCGGTTACGGAGATAGGACCTGTTACAATTCTATGGGACTACACAATACACACTGACAGAACAATCAAAGCCAACCGCCCAGATATTGTTATTAAAGACCACAAACAAAAAACGGTGCCTCCTTATTGATATGGCAGTCCCTGCTGACTGCAATGTATCTTTGAAGATATTCAAAAAGCTGTCAAAATACAAGGACCTTGAAATAGAAATCTCGAAAATGTGGCATATGGGAACATCAAAAATCCCTGTTGTAGTTGGAGCCCTAGAACTGGTTGTAAAAGATTGCAGTAGACTAATTGAAGGGATTCCTGGAAGTCCATGCCTCAAGGAGATACAAAAAATTGTTCTGACAAGTACAGCCCACACTTTAAGAAAGGCTTTATCTATTTAATATATTTTTTTGTCAGTGGAAAGTGTCATGATGCCGTTTATAACCTTAGGTCCCTGGGCGGGACCCGGAAAGAAATGTGTAAACGCCAGAAATCAAAGAAAATAATAATAATAATAATAATAATAATAATAATAATAATAATAATTTAAGCGCAATACTTGGTGGCAAAGTTGAAATGACTAGATCCGACCGTAATTTCTATGCTAACAGTTTCTTCTATCGCACTTCTCGCGTGTGGAACCCTCTCCCGATTTCTTGCTTTCCAATCAACTTTGATCTTCAAAAACTGAAATACAATGTCAATGGCTATCTTCTGTTTTAATTCTTGTTCTTTTGTTTTTCTAGCCCGTTAAGAGTGTTTTCCTTGTTTCTTCTAAAACTTTGAGACGTCGTGGCTTTATTGCCTTACTTGGGATGAAATCATTAAAAAGAAATAACCAGCTCTCCTACGACAACTGATAGTTATATAATGGCCTCTGCATTACTTTCGTCCTCTTCATTTCAATGACAACAATGATAAGAAAAAGTAATAAATAATTTTTTTGCTAGTGCTTTGATCAAATGAACATTTTTACGCCCATAGACCACATTATACAAGTGCTTGACAACATTAACACTTTCTAAGGGCATCCCTAGCCAACTACAGTGTCTCTACCGCTGTTGTAGAAATGCGCTAACTTAACCCTTTAACCAAAACCCTTTAACCTTTATTAGTCAGATTTTTCTTCTTGGTCATAATTCAAGAAATCAAAATAAAATAAACGAGGCCAATTAACCTACTTTCATAAGTCTGAACTTGACATCCGTTGTTGTTATGAGACGGTAGCTATCAATCTTGCAACATATTGCTGGTCATAGTTTTTGCATATATATATATATATATATATATGTGTGTGTGTGTGTGTGTGCGTGTTTATATAAAATTAATGTCTTTGTTAGGCTTTTCTTGAAAAGGGTTAATATTTTAGGAAAATATATTTATATATATGTGTGTTTATATATATATATATGTATGTGTGCATATATATATATTGTTGTGGTAGGATGCACCTAATTTGCATAGTGGAGTACCGACCATATAAATATGGTTGGTACCTGGAAGAGAGGAGGAATCAAGAGATTCAACCAGAGACTCTGCCCGACTGCGACTCAGTCAACACATTCTCCAGGAACGGTCTTACCAGGAATATACAAAAGACTATATGTAAATATTGTGTACACTTTCTTGTTTCAATACATTTTGTTCTAAGTACCTTTTGTGTTGCATTATTATTCCATGCATTAGTCAAGTTTCAACACACACACACACACACACACATATATATATATATATATATATATATATATATATATATATATATATATATATAGATAGATAGTCTTTGTTCAATTTGACCATGGTTATTTTTAACGTCATACAGTGTTTATTGCTTGAGCGGAGCGGTAAATATGGAAGTGTATTTTGCCATCTTCACACTCGTACACTCACTATCAATCATTGCGAGTAACTATAGACAACATTTTGTTAGTATATTTGACGATGAATGATCGCATGCAAAATCATACCGTTTCCCAAGGGCTTTCCAGCTGAGTGTTTTTCAGCCGAAGTTCGAAGTTGCTTTCCTTATTGCATTTTCAAAGATGGTCACATTTAAACTATTTCGCACCTCCGTTCATAATATAAACACTACACATGTCTGAGGCCATAAGGTTTAATACTTCTATTAATTATAATAGTAGTAAATATCTGACATAGTGTTAAACATGTTATATTTTGTGACATATTTAGTGAATGCATTGGAGTTTCCACAAGAAAGAGAATAAGAATTCATATACAAACATTTACGTACAATTAACATATTTTATTGCTTGAGCAAACTAAATGGAAAAGAAAAATAGAAATGGACTGAATGAAAGTTTAGAGATCTCTTTATAGTAAGCACGTATGTGTGAATTTCCCATGAAAGATTGTGATAGATATAATCTCAGAAAAGTTTTTTATCTGTTCCTTTGACACAATATTTCAGTGTATTTAAATAGGCTTACGATATTTTATAATATGTGTTGTATTCAGAGCAACATGAGATTTGCTGGGGCCCAAAGTTCACCTAGAGGAGAATAAAATACCATTTGTTTCTAAAGTATCTTTTGATTAAATAAAATGTGGTTTCGTTTCGTTTGTTTTACAGCATATCAAGCTGAAAGGGTTATTTAATGCCGACAAAATTTTTATTTCTGGTAATATTTTTCTTATAGCTGGAAATATTTTATTTTTTTTCAAAAATATATTGCTGGTAATATCTTTTTTATTTTTTTCAAAAATGTATTGCTGGTAATTTTATTTTTTACAAAGTTTTTCAGGTATTAAAACCTATTCTTACACTTTCATAGTGTTTTAACCCCAATTTGGGGGTTAACTATTTGTCCATAGCTGGGACCCTAACAGGTGCTGCCACCACGAGTCAGGGGGGACCTGGGAACACCAGCAATTAAGAGGTGGTTCCTCGCTACTCAAAACCTCCTGATCAGAGGTCTTGCTGTTGAACGTTGTTTATCGTCTTACACAGGACGCGGATGCAGTTTATCGTCATACCCAGGACGGGTCAATAAATAAAAAGCAGATATAACATTTGGGCTCTACTCTTATATACTGATTTAATAACGATATCTGCCAGTAGTTCTTTGGCAAACAATCGCTGTAATCCCACTGTATCATTTTAACTGCAATAACAGTGAAGATGCTTTTGTACATATTTTGTATATATTTATAGGCACCATATTTTGTATATATTTATAGGCACCATATTTTGTATATATTTATAGGCACCATCCAGCCGCTGCAGGATGGTGCCTATAAATATATACATTTTGTGCACTGAGGTTGTACTCTCACTTTAGACATGATTCTGTTCGCTAAACTCTAATATTTTTGGAACGCTACAATTCAAATTCATTTCATATATACGTGTATCATATAAGTGATGTCATATGTAAAACGATTTCCCTGTGTTTGACTCCACCGCTAAAGAATGTATGAAGAATTTTCAACGTCTTTCTGTCAGATTGTAGATGATATTGCTGCAGAAAGTACGAACCAAAGAAAGTGAATAAATAGTAAAACACCAGGACCTCGTTCAGTAACTGGAGAGGAAAGATAGGCCCTGAAAGACAGTAAAAGGAAGACTGGAGTCAAAAGAACTTCAAGTGAGAATTCGGAGTGTCTGGACTACGCAAGAATACTGCGGAAGGTGCTCGATATTTGGGGAAACTTCCTGCTTAGTTGATCTCCAAGAGATAGAGTGAAAAGTAATAAAATGAATTGGCCTAAACTGTGTGACTTGTGGTTTGCCACATCATTTGTGACGATGGATAGCAACAAACATTTAAATATCTACCTATGTCTGTGTGATTACTTGTATATATTCATCATACTAGTCCAAACAAAAATAAAATAAAAATAAAATAAAATGTAAACACTTTCTGCCTTCGTAGGTGGTCTTTTATAAATTCATCTATCCCGAACCAGGAATTTGTGTCGAATGTGAACTAACTGGCCAGGGCCCAGCTCATTTCTCACGGCCGGTGAGAATGTTATCGTTGATCCGGGAGAATTTCATTACTTCTGAGTCCAGTAGAAACAAAACTCAAGAAGTAAAAGTCAGTGAACGATTGTTTTGCCATATCTACCTGCTTTGCTAATTTTTTATCCGAACATTAATATTTGATCATTCACTCTTGACTCTAAATGTAATTAATGATCTGATAAGTTTGTTCGGATATCCCGAAGTTCAGTTTCGTACAATATATTTAAAAACATTACCGTCTCTATCTAAAGCTTTATTAAAAATTTGTTTAAAGCATTGTTAAAGCTTTATTTCTTTCTATTATTTCCAATGTAAATGAAAATGTAAACACATTATCAAATACACTTCTATGCATATACTTATGCATATATGTGTATGTGTGTGTCTAATTATGATAGATATTGATATTTATACTGAAGCCCTTCCGAAACAAAGATCTAATTTGGGGAGTAGGAAAAGTTGAGAACTTTTCAGTACAACTTCTTATATACTGCACAAATTCCATTCTTTGAATCTAGGAAATATATAACCGCGAAAAAAAAATTCAAAATGGCATTGCTATGGGATCTCCACTAGGACCTTCTTTTCCTAAATGTTATTTGGCAAATCTGAAAAATAAAACTTTTAACACAATTGGCACACCCTCTATGTATAATCGGTGCATTAACAACACGTTTCTTCCCACAGACGATCTCGATCACATAAAAAATAAAGCAAATCTTTGAAAGTAATTTTGTACTTACGAAATCGGCGTCAATAAAACCTTTTTCTTTTTCTGGTGATCGCATCGATAATAAATATATGCCATACGTATAAGCGATCGATACTACGTAGTTGCATCGATAAATCTGTCATCCACAAAAGAAAAGAATGTTTATTTTACACAACAAATATTTATTTTTAACACAATCACCTTCTTTATCACTGCATTTCAACGACGAATATTAATGGCATAGACCGAACGTTACAGAGTGAAAATTTCAAATTAAAGTTCGGCTAATAAGTACGTACCAGTCTGCAGACTTGATAATCCAGTGTGGATATTGTATTTAACGCCATAAAAACGCATGGACATTCTATACGCACCTATATTTCAGCAGGGTGTATTCTGAAAAAAAAAGGTATTTAAGCATGTAATGCTTAACGCAAGCTATTGGTACATTAAAAACATTTCACATGGACATTAGCGATAGCAGAAAATATTACTCTATATAAAAAGCAGGATAGTCGTGCAGCTGAACATAAAGCAAATAATCACAATACTGAAAATATCCTAATAGTTACCGTAATAAAACAATGAAAAAGAAAACAAAACAGAAAGCATTTAATAAAAAGCAAGTTATTACACTTGAACATGAAACAAAAGGCACTTTTGCTATTACTAGTAATTCAGTAACGACTTTTTTTTCTGTAGTTTACAGTTGGTTAATGATTTATTTTTAATGGATCAGCTGGTTCCAACGAACGCTATTGCGCAGTATTACCACCCACCGAATATAAAACACGGCATAAGAGAGAGGGCCAATCTGAAACACTTAGTTTGGTTTGGTTTGATTTGTTTTACGTCATATCAACCTCAATGGGTTATTTAACGCTGACAAGACTTTTATTGACGGTAATATTTTTTTCCAAAAATGTATTGTTGGTAATATTTTTTCCTTTAAAAAATCTATATTTTTTCTTCAAAAATGTATCACTGGTAACATTTTTTCAAAAAATGTATAGCTGGTAATTTTTTTTTATCAAAAAATGTATTGCTGATAATAATGTATTACTGGTAATAATTTTCTTTTCAAACATTTATTGCTGGTAATAATTTTTCTGGTATTAAAAATCTATTTTTACGCTTTCATATTGTTTTGGGCCCAATTTGTGAGGTTAACTATTTTCCCATAGCTGGGACCTTAACAGATGCTACCACCCCGGGTAAGGGTGGACCTGGGAACACCAGCAATTAAGAAGTAATTCAACGCTCCTCAAAACCTCCTGATCAGAGGCCTTGCTGTTGGAAGTAGTTTATCGCCTTAGCCAGTACAATGCAACACTTACGGAAAGGAAACTGCAAGAAATTGGTATGAACACCACACAGACCCGGTTACGTAGGTAGGACCTGTAACAATTTTATGGGACTTTACAATACACAAATACAGAACAATCAAAGTTAATCACCCATGATTAGAGACAGCAAAGACAAAATGTGCCTCCTATTGACATGGCAGTCCTTGCAGACTGAAATGTATCTTTGAAGATCTTCAAAAAACTATCAAAATATAAGGATCTAGAAATCGAAATCTCATAAATGTGGCCTATGAGGACATTAACAATTCCAGTTGTAGTTGGAGCCCTTGGTTTGATTGGAAAATATACCAATAAACTCATTAAAGTAATCTCTGATAGCCCATGCCTTAAAGAAATACAAAAATTTGTACTCACAATTACAACCCTTACTAAGGACTTTATATATGTAAAATATGTCCGATTTTTTTTTTTCAAAACTGCTCAGATGAAAATGTCATGATGCCATTTCTGACCTTAGGTCTTGGCTCGGAACCCGAGAGAAATAAATATACACCAGAAATCAAAGAAAATAATAATAATAATAATGCATATGCAAACTACTAACGCCCCAACATCGGGGAATGAATAAAATGACAGAAGAGTTCCCTTAGTAAACCATTTGATTAATCGTTTTTATTAACTAATCAACAAACTGAAAAATGTCAAGATGAGAACGTACCCCATCATGTTACTCACGTTTCAGTTGCATTCTATTCACGCTGGTTGAGTTTCATTCGCTCTCTCGTGTTGATTACCAGTACAACCGTTTTTATCAAGACATGCCACGTTTGCACAAAGACTTGTATGTTTTTAAAAATATTTTTTACATTTGTATGCAGTTTTTCAACAAAAGTTGAAGAAGACATTGTTAAACATAGTGTCTTTCTTTTTATTTTTATTTTCCTAAATTCGTACTATTCTGTAAGTGTTGCAAAGTACTGGAATAATCATTTTGTGTGTTTAATCATAATAATAACAACAATAATAATAATAATAATAATAAATATCAGGAAAACATAGGCCCTCTAATATCAGAATGTTCTGTACCAAAAGAATATTATATATATAAATATGGGAAGAATATTTAAGCAGCAAAATTTAATTGAAGCGAGTTTTGTTTAATTCAGCCAACAAGGTTTGCCTGTTTAATCTTGTAGTTTTGACATTTTGAATATGTTGAACATTCAAATGAAAATGGCCGACAAACTGTGCAAATTTCGTTATTTTTACTTTGTTTTGTTCGAGTAGCCATTACTGTCTCAGTCATTATGAGCAAGTGAATTTTGTCAGAACGTTAGACGTGATTCTGTTCGCTAAACTCTAATATTTTTGGAACGCTACAATTCAAATTCATTTCATATATATGTGTATCATATAAGTGATGTCATATATAAAACGATTTCCCTGTGTTTGACTCCACCGGTAAAGAATGCATCAAGAATTTTCAACGTCTTCGTCGTCGTCTTCTTCTTTATTGAAAGGATATTTTATTCCCTGTGGATTGATTGTATAATAAAAGCTTCGTTTATTTTGATTTTGATGAGCAAAAACTTATAAGAAAACTCGAAAAAGACAATGAGTAATTAAATAGACAAACGGTATCGGTAGACTTTAGCAAAAATTGTCTTTATATACACACACACACACACACACACATATATATATATATGTATATATATATATATATATATATATGTATATATATATATATGTATATATATATATGTATTTATATATATATATATGTATATATATATGTATATATATATGTATATATATATATATATATATATATATATATGTATATATATATATGTATATATATATATATATATATATATATATATATATATATATATATATATATATATATATGTATATATATATATATATATATATATATATATATATATATATATATATATATATATATATATATATATATATATATATATATATGTATATATATATATATATATATATATATATATATATATGTATATATATATATGTATATATATATGTATATATATATATATATATATATATATATATATATATATGTATATATATATATATATATATATATGTATATATATATATATATATATATATATATATATATATATATATATATATATATAATATATATATATATATATATATATATATATATATATATATGTATATATATATATATATATATATATATATATATATATATATATATATATATATATATATATATATATATATATATATATGTATATATATATATATATATATATATATATATATATATATATATATGTATATATATATATATATATATATATATATTATATATATATGTATATGTATATAATGGAATATATATAGAGAAACGTATTTATTTTCTGGAATGTAGAGAAAATTTTTAATTTTTTAAAAAATAACGTCAGAGATTGTCACGTGTGGAGAATATTGTCATTATATCTGTGTTGATGTATTCAACCATTTTTTTTTCGATTTTATGAATCTGTTGTGCATATTTGTTTGTAAGAGCATTAATTTTGTTAAGAAAGGTGAAATAGGGAAAAGCCTGGGCGTAAATTGATATTTGATAATTTTCTATGGCGACACTCTCCAGAATTGTCCTTCTGAGTGAGTTATTTTCTTTTTTTATGAGTGTAGCATTTTTAAAATCAAAATTATGGTTGTATTTATTTCTATATATGACTATTGCATTAGCTAAGTTGTTTTTTGTGAGGTCTCTTTTGTGCTCATAAATGCGTTTTTTCAAACTTCTACTTGTTTCTCCAATATATTGGGAGGAGCAGTTTGGGCAATTTATTTTATAAATGCCTGCTTCAGAAATATTAGTGCTATTATTGTTTGAAGATCTTAGTATATCTATAATGGTTTTGGAAGTGTTTGTGACTATTTCAAGCTTATTTAGATGGGATAGGTTATTCTGGATCGTGGACGTGGCAGAATTGGTCGTTAGTATTATGTATCTGTTTTTATGTGATTTACTATTGCGGATTGTGTTATTAGTTTTGTTTCGTTTGTATATTTTGTATGCCTTTCTTCTTGCATTGTGGATGAAATGATATGGGTATTGTAGGTTTTTGAATGTGTTTTCTATGTATGTTTCTTCTTTAAATAAATATTGAGGACTACAGATTCTTAATGCTCTTAGATAGAAACCTATAATAATTCCAGATTTAATTTTTGAAAAAACACCAATTTAACGGATCTTCTCTCCAAACTTAACAACATTGAACCTACAATAAACTTCGCTCTCGAAACTGAAACCAACTACACTCTTCCGTCCCTGGACATTTTGTTAATTAGAAATAACAACAAACTCAATTTTGACGTTTACAGAAAGGCTACAAACAAAAATGATCTCATCAGCTTCTACTCAAACCACCCTTCAAGAATTAAATCTGGAATTATTGTTGAGACAGGTAGTACTGGTTTACATAGTACCAGTAGCGCTATAAACGACCTGACCTCAACTAATAAATAAATAAATAAATAAAAACATTAAAAAAATAACCGTTAAGTCACTATCACTACAAATACCACCGCCAGCACCACCATCACCGCCACTATCACCATTTCTATTATTGCATTCTTTCTTTGTTTCTTATTATTCTTCCTATTATCAGTAATAAAAATCTAATCGCTGTTCAATGCTCTGTCCGAATCAAATAAAAATATATTAAGATTTGCGTCTAAAATTAAGAAAACTAGTAAGTACCGATTACATATCATATTACAAATAATATAACTTAGTAACATGTCTCTGAAAT
>CAHIKZ030001190.1:692500-787500 GCA_903632075.3 Acanthosepion pharaonis
TGAACTTCTAAATTGCTCAATCGCTCGCTCAAACAGTAAACTACACCACGCGTTTCCCTAGTAACTCTCACGGATTCGATCTCTTCCTTACCTCTTCCCCAGAATCACGTTGTGCTCGGCAGCTCTGTCCTCTTAGCAACTCCGACCATGCGGTAGTGTCTATAGATATCTCTTTCCGCTATCCCATCAGACAAGAACCCCTTATTAACAGAATATCTTTCTGTTATCAACGCACTGATTGGGACTCATTTCATGATTTCCTTCGCGATGACCCTTGGAGTGATATCATCCTGCAGAGAAATGTGCAACTGAGCTCTCTTCCTAGGGAAAATTAATGAATCTGAGCATGTCTTCAAAGAGGCAAACTAACTATTCAATAATTGAATGAGATCGTATAGTATCTAACAATTTGGGTTTTAGAGACTACTAATGTCTCTGTAAGCGTGTGCCGAACAAGAAAATATTCAATCACCCCTCTCTTCAATCGAATTTGAAATGTTTTCATTTACTGCAGATAAAGCGGAGTGTTTTGCCCGGAAATCTTCTTCCAATTCTTCTCTCGATTCATCTGATGTATCTCTGACTTATATTCCCCAATAGAACATAGTTTCTACTGAGTGATATGCACATACCTCCGTCCAAAGTTTCTGCTATCATTTGTAAACTAGATACGCATAAGTCTTGCTGATTCGGTTGTATCTCTGCAATGTTCCTAAAAAATGGCTCCAAACATTACAATAAATGCCACGCTACTTGCTTTCCAAATTGTTGGAAGTTCTTCTCTGTAGTTCCTGTCATTAATAACTCTGGAGAACCATCTGACTCTTAGAATAATCGCTCTATTAATCACTTTTTGGCAACATATTAGAGGCTA
This sequence comes from Acanthosepion pharaonis, assembly GCA_903632075.3. NCBI lineage: Eukaryota > Metazoa > Mollusca > Cephalopoda > Sepiida > Sepiidae > Acanthosepion > Acanthosepion pharaonis. The sequence goes on from CAHIKZ030001190.1 coordinate 693,375, forward strand.
TAATTAATGTCTAAGTAGTCAAGCTTCTTACTTCACACGACCACCTTTCGGATAAATAATATACTTCCGTTTTCTCCAGGTCTAACGCCGTTTTAACAGCCATTACTGAATTTGATAAGAACAGCGAACCTCGGACTGTAGCCTTAGATGTCTCAAAAAAGTTCGATGGGGTTTTGAATGCTGGTCTTCTCCATAAGCTCAAGGGCTAATATCTCTCTGGGCGTACAGGGGTTGGACAAAATAATTGGAACACTCGTTAAATTCAAAGAAAATTCATTTAATATGGAGTTGGTCCTCCTTTAGCCTCACAGACAGCTTTAATACGTCTAGGAATGGAATCATACAGACTTCATCCAGGGGTATTTTCAGTCATTCTTCCATTAAAACCTTCTCCAGCTCTTTACGACACGACGGTGGAGGATAGCGGCTCCTAACTTGTTGCTCCAAAATGCACCACAAATGTTAAATAATATTGATATCTTGATATTGGGGAGGCCAATCCATGTGTTCTAGCTCACTTTCATTCTCTTCATACCAATTCTTAACCACTGGAGCGGTATGCATTGGAGCATCATCGTCTTGGAAGATGCAGTCACCATCAGGGAATTAAGTCTTGGCCCTTTTCGCCTATGAAACTCTCTTCCGATTACTTCCCCGATAACTTCAATCTTCAAAGATTTAAATGCAACGTCAATCGCCATCTTATCTCTTACTGAAACCTGTTCGTTTATAGTATCATTTCTCCTTGATATTGGGGAGGAAAAACAAACAAAAATCCATCAACGTGTTCTAGCAGGACACATTTCATTTCATCATGACAATTAAGAACAAGACTAACCACTGCAAGAGCGGTTTAAAACATGGCATTGGAGAAAACGTATTCCTAAAATTTGAGTATTTTGAATGAAAAATGAATTCTATTTTGATCTAAAAAGTTATATGTACGCTTGGAAGATTAACTAGAAAAGTCTAAAAACCAGGTCTAGTATTCACTGTGCGTGAGATGGATAATTATAAATCCGCCTAAGATTTTTATTTGGCCCAATATGGGAAATTTGGCATGTATACGTTTACGAGATAGGCCTATGAGCTCTAGCTAGATTCCGATTACATATCATGTGTCAGTGTGTATGGAACATGTAGAAGAAAAACACCATCAAGAGAAAAACAGACTAAGTGAAAACAATGATAAAAAGAATGAACTAGGATAGAAAGAAACGTAAATAACGTAAAGAAAGAATAAGACGATAATGTGAAGTGTTAACAGAGTAATAGAATTCGGAAAGTATGAGAGAAAGATACTACGTGTTTGAGTACAAGGTCTGTCGAGCCTATAATTAACGTATTTAGAGCCACATTTCCTCTTGACCATCCAGTGACAAATCCCCACCCTTTCAGTTAGCTTTGTAACTGGCTAGAAAACGTTCACTTTCTGCCTTTTGACATTGTAGGTCGTCAGGCGAAGTTCAGGCGGCTGGGTTGGGAAGTGACGAGGTTAGATGGTTGGCAGTCTGAAAGGTGTAGAGAAGGGTAGACACAGAGACGTAGACAAGACGCAAGGAGACTAACAGGAAAACTAGCAGGATATTGACAATATATATATATATATATATATAAGAAAGAAGTTGTAGTGGTTCCAACGATAGAAAAGTATGTATATTAAAAAGAAGAGAAGAGAGGTGCCGCAAACGTTCATTCCAGACGTAAGCAGTTATCCGAACACAAACATTACTGTGATAACCAACAATAATGAAATCTGGGATATAACCCCTCGCCTCCTTGAAAAGAGAAATATGTTGTTTTTTTTAAATTAATTCGCCAAGGTGATAATGCCACTAAGATTCAAGGGGCTACCTGGCGTGAAAGAAAATGAAATCGACTTTAGAAAGAAACAAGAAATCCAATCCTAAACATGTAACAACCTCTACTCCTGTTCAAAAGACTCGGAAGGAGCGTGGATCTGACGATAGGCGAAATTTTCTCGTTCTATTTAGCAAAATAAATAAATAAAATTGCTGAGTTTAGGCGCAGACGTCTGGTGTATAGAGTGAAGTAAATTTTAGGAGGAACCAGAAATCCAATCTTAAACAGGAAACAAGGGATAAACCTCTACTTCTGTTCATATGACCCGGGAAGAGTGTGAACCAGACGATAGGCGAACCTATTTACTCTTATTAAAGAATGAAAAATACCGTTTTTATTGAATATAAACATTCATTATATTTACTCGCATATAGCTACTATTTCTATCCAAAACCATTAAAAAATAAGAAAACAACTTTCATGTATGTTAAGGGAAATTTAATGGTAAAGTAACCACAACTGACATGATTAAAGCCAAAACACATTGTTTATATATTGTATTAGCAGCATGACCCGGTGTTGCCCGGGCTTGATTCAAAAGTCGTACGACTCATACAGCAATCGCTATCACTTGACTTAAAATATTTTTGCCCTTCCTTGCCTTTAAAGGAGTGCCCTTTGCCGTGCTGATGTTGCTACATACCTTACTTCTTGCCAATCACACACTGCAATTTTTTTCTAAGCTCTATACTAAACCTTAAATCTGTTACGAAAAAAGAACTAAACAAAATGAACACAAAACGATCAGCTTTAAAAAAGGACTCGTAACTGGAAAAACCGAATAAAAAAAGAATGTTAACAACAAATACTTTTTCACACGCAACCCAGTTCTGCGGAATCAGAATCAACGTTGAGTTTAAGCAAGCGAATGAGCCAACTGGAGTAAAGTGCCGTGCAGATTTAAATTTTTCCCACTTGTGGCGAATGCAGCTATCGATTTTTTTTTGCATGCTTGCATGCTACTTAACATTCGTGTCAGTCAGCTGTTGGCTCTCACGCTGGCCAATAGAATCTACCTGCCTATTCGTGGTAGCCAGCTATAGGCTCTCACTCTGGCCAGTACAAAATGGCCCCAAACTACATGAAAACTGCCGTAGAAGCATGAAAAAAATCGATTATTTCCACTATCGATGGGAGTTGGGAAATGCAACGTCGGTCTTGGCCTTCTCGCTAACTTGGAGCATGTGCATGTAAATTTTGATGCAAATCCGTCGAAAATTGCGACCGTGCATTCGTTACACACACACACACACACACACACACACACACACACACACACACACACACACACACACACACATCCTGCCTTTTATAGATAGAGATTAACTTTTATTGAAAATGGCGATACAAAATATCCCTAAGCGCATTTTGTGTTTGTCCAACACCCACAGAGCCCACCTGCGGTTTATACTGCAACTATGCTGATCAGACCTTAGTTACAGTTTCTGGAGGATAAGCTTGTTATCTAGCGTGATCAACAATCTGAACAAGGCCAGCAAGCTCAAACACTTCGTTTGGGTGCATTTAGTTGCACCTCGACTGGTTCTACTTTGTCTATATGAAAAATTATAATATATATATATATATATATATATATATATATATATATATATATATATATATGAATAAAAAAGACAAGAGGTAAAAAAAAGGGTCTGTAGGATTTATTTGGATGCACCTGGTTTTTTATTGGTTTTATTTTGTAAATAAACATGTGCAACAAAACAAAACCGACATTGCCTTGATAAAATCCTTCAGTGGACGAAACGCGTCGGCTAAGAATAGTTTTTCCTTTTGTCTTTTTTTATTCATTTTGTCTCCTCTACAGATACACTCTGTCTGAAAACAAATACATATGCACACACACACACACACACACATATATATATATGTATGTGTGTGTGTGTGAGAATGGGAAACAATATGCAAGCAAAGATCTCTGGAAAGTAATAAAGTCTGCTGAAAGTAATGTTAGTCAAAAGAGTAGAAAAGTTAACAAAATTATTGATTGGAAGACTGGTGAAGTTATAGAACGTCAAGACATCCATATATATATATATATATATATATATATATATATATATATATATATATATATAAAATTATAAAGCAATAGTTTATGAAGGATATTGCGATAACCAAATAAATACATGTTTCTGTAGTCTATATGTCGGCGTTTTTTTTATAAATAAAATATTAGTTAGCGCGTAGATTGTTTGCCTTGGAAATTATGGCTCCCTTCCCCCAACTATATTATCAGTATTTTTCCAGATAAGGACAGATATTATCAGGTGAAAACTTAGCGATATATTTGCTCATGTCAATACATTGTACAGATATATTTATATCTTTAAATTTAAAAGAAACATCGGTTTGTTTGTGCAGGTTTGACTGTCAAAACAGTGACTCACATGAAAAATCTAACGTTGAATACAATCGTTTCATTTTTCATGATGTATTTTCTGAATTTCTTTTGTCAATGAAATACCATATCTTTTTGTATATAAGACACAATTTTTATCCCCCAAAAGTGATATCTAAATCTGTTTAAGTCCACAACACACTGAAAGTATGAATTACACACACACACACACACACACACACACACACACACACACACACACACACACACATATATATATATATATATATATATATATATATATATATAATCGACTCTCCCGTCGAAATTCGACGTATGAGGGTCAAGCAGATCAGTTTCAGGAAACCGACAGCCCGACACCGGCACATGAGATTTGATTATAGTGGTGAAGGCTTCGTGCAGGACCATCCACACTTTTTGAAGTATATATATATATATATATATATATATATATATAGGGTGACCCCAAAAACGGGAACTTTTTAACAATCCAATAAAACCAAGAGTGATGGAAGAAAAATATTTATTCATAGTAATTTTATGAAGAAAGAAAAAAATGGATATACTTTTCCCAAGAGTATTTGCACGTAAGTGAATATAAAGAAATTCGACTGGAATTCATATTCGATTCTCCGATTCTTCAAGCTCCACCGTCTCTCCATATATATATATATATATATATAGTCGACTCTCCCGTCGATTTTTTATTCGACGTATGAGGGTCAAGCAGATCAGTTTTAGGAAACCGACAAGAGATTTCATTATAGTGGGGAAGGTTTCGTGCAGGACTATCCACACTTTTTGAAAGGCCGAATTCAGAGACCTGGTGCACTACGCAGGTTTTGAATTCAGAGTTGTCCTTCTCCTAGACCAGTTGCCATCCAAGGCTATAGAACCCAGTCTGTCCTGCTATTTACCCATAGCTGGAGAGAGAAGAAGAGGATTCATACCTTTCCCAGGGGTATCAGCACGCAAGTGAATGTAATGGATTCGACTGAATTCGATCGAGGCTCATGATTCCTCAATCCAAGCTGCTATCCATTACTCCACCGTGCCATATATATATATATATATATATATATATATATATATATATATATATATATATATATATATATATATATATATATATATATATATATATATATATATATATATATATATATATATATATATATATATATATATATATATATATATATATATATATATATATATATATATATATATATATATATATATATATATATATATATATATATTTATTGGATATTGGATAAGTTGCTCAGAGATAGAGCGTATGTAAATATAAAAGTGAACATTGAATTCAAAACTCAGAGGCGACAGGCCGTTTCATGCTAGACGCAATCGCCATATTTATATTTATATATACACATGCACAAGCCACGTGCAAAAAATTGAATGTATTATTTACAAAAATAGCGTGGAATTTAAATTTGCAATGTGCTTGTACAATTAGAGTGCTTAATCCAATTAGTGTCAGTAATTAGCATTAATTAGCATTTCTATTTTCATTGGATACACGGCAGTCTGTCATATACTTACTGTCAAATTGGATGCGTCATCGAAAAGCAAACTACCTTTGAAAGCAAAATAGTTTGTTTTTTCATTATCGTTCGATTTCTCTTTGAACATAATATCGGACCCAATAATTGGCATTTTTGATTCCTTTTCAAGCAATCGTGAAAGTAATGAGAAATTTTGTGTGTCTCAAACGAAATTAAATAAAAGTAAATTTTATTTTCTTATTTTGATGTTTTCAGCTCATTTGAGTTTAAAACAATATTTACTTATTTTTTTTAAATATCAAACTTAATATTTGTTCAATATCTTTTCAAATACTACGGTAATTTTTTTCCAAAAATTTATCTTCAAAATAAGGTTGCGTCTTATAGAGCGCTACAACTTATTTTCCGAAAAATATGGTCCTAAAATAAAGAAAAAAAACCCCCACAGAGATTACGAAGATTGTGTTGCATCGGTCTTCCAAGCGGAGATTGTCTAACTATATGTCTTGAAACTTAACCTTCGAAATCAAGTTTTTATTCGTCCATGGGCTCCAGCACTGGACCTTCAGCATTAGTGGTGGGTGAAAACGTGCCCATAAGTGTTGGATCGAAAAGCACACTGCGGTCACCGATAGGAAAAATGTTGTTCTCTATACCAACGAAATGGCTGCATAGAGCAAATATAACATAGGAAAAGGATTTGGATTTTAGAACCTGCTCTAACCCATCCGCCATATTCACCTGACATTGCACCAACCGAATATTACCTTTTTTGATCGTGGCAAAAAAAAAAAAAAAAAAATTCCATAGATCTAATATTCTGTAAAATCCAAGAATTTTTCGAAAGCCTTTTCACATAATAACTGCGAAATTTTACTCAAAATATATTGAATAGTTGCGTGATAAGAAATCATTGCAAATAATAGTGGATATTCTACTTCAACACATTATTTTCTCGCATTTCCCTCCCGTTTACTTGCTTCTCTGGTAACTGCAATCTTTAAAAATTTAAATGTACCACCACATATGCTAGGCCACAAAAATCTGAGCCGACCAAGCATAGAAATAAATACAACATGGGAACCAGCAATAAAGAGTGCCAGAGAAAAGCAATGATAACAACATAGTTGCAATATGAGCTCTGGTAAAAACATGAAATGATAACAGAAAAATTACAATATGAGCACTGGTAAAAATGGTTGCTGAAGACATTAGGTTTATAATACCCAGAAATTCATACCTAGATGTCCTCACAGTTGATAAAGGCGTTGGTTAGATCCAGTGACAGGACCCAAAGAGTGTGAGTTCAATACCCGGTTAAGGTAGTGGAGAACTTTCAGAGGAAAAATTAACAGGAGATAACTGATAGCTGACATCCTTCAAATCATGACACGTGGAACTAGAACAGTCTACCCCAGTGAGCGAAATAAAGGGTTCAGTTCGACATTCCAACCACCTGAAGAAGGCCGGAGCGTACAACGGCCGAAACGTTGTGACAAGTATGGCGATAAAGATGAGGACAATAATACGAAATTTATTTAAAAAAAAAAAAAACTTTTCGGCATTCATTAACCGACTGAGTTGATGTTTTTTTAATCATTTCACCACAACTAAGACAATAAAGCCGCCAAGACGCAATGCGATTACTGAATGTTAAAGAATATAAGAAAATAAAACACTATTAAGGAAGGAGAAAAAGAAAAGAACAAAAAGTAAGAAAACAGAATGATAACGTATTGACATTTCATTTAAATTTTTGAAGATCAAATTTGACTGGGAAGTCAGAAACCGGAAGAGACTTCCACAAAGAAGAAGTACGAAAAAAAAAAAAAAAATAAAACTGTTAGCATAGAATTTAAGGTTACATTTTATTATTTACATTATTAGCCATTTCAACTGTAAAATGACGAGACCTTGCCGCCAATCTAGTACTGGGCTCAAATTCATAAAGTCTAGGTACCATAGAGAAAAGTTCATCAGAACAATTACCATGAAAGTATTTATAAAAAGAGCACAGGGAAGCTACATTATGTTGTTCATGATGACGGTCGTCTTCGAGTATAGAATCCAGAGGTTAGCAGTGAATATTTTGAAGACAGTGGGAAAGCGTTGTTCAGGTTAGCAGTGGATATTTTGGTAAAAGTAGCAGAGCGTAGTTCGTCCTGTTTCTCTTCGTCTGACAAGCTGAACCTAGACATTCGGGTAGGGTAAACAAAATGGCCGCCCTTATACACGACGGATTGAATGTTCTACGTCTTCTGATTGGTTAACCTTCTATTTGTGGACTATAAAATGAGTCAAGTCATTTGGGTTGGCTCACTAGTAAATATATATATATACACAAAAAACTGTAACACATTACGGCAGTGAGAAAGTATCTGAAGCCGGGATGCCAAATGAGGACCAGTAAAATTACGATTTTTTTTCAGATTTTATCAAGAATCTCTAAATATATAACAAGAGCACCACACTAGATGAGGCAGTAATATTCAAAGCAAGGACAAAGAGTAGACTTATAAATGTATGTCAGATTTTAGTGAGAAAACTTGTTTAGCACGCACAGTGAGCCAACATTGCTAGCATATGACCTAGTAATTGATTCAATATAAACTTTCCACTTCATGTCAGCGGGGACCGTTAGTCCAAGAAAGGGTAATGAGTCAATCTCCTGGAGATTAACATCAGCTATACTGATTGAAGGCAAAAAAGCCCCCCCCCCCAGACGATTAAAAGAATATAGCTTTGTTTTGGAGGCATTAAAATTAACAAGTCATTTCTTGCCCTAGTTAACAACAGATTGTAGGTCATTTCTGATATCAATTTGACCTTATCGAACCGCACAGTCTTACTATTAAGATAGATATAAATGATCGTGTCATCAGTATAGATACCGAGTTCTGAAATTATGCCATCAGAAAGGTCGATGACGAATTTTAGGAACAACGTAGTTTCAAGGATAGAGCTTTTGGAGACGCCAATGCAAAAAAGATCTAGAAGAGTGGCCGTTTAAGACAACTTTCATTTGGCAATTTCACAAGAAAGACTATGCTATTAAAACTGAATAATAAGAGATAAATAAATGAATAAAATATAAATGTACTTTATTTTTTGCACAAATAAAGTTAATAAACAAAAAAAGGAAATTATTCATAGTTCAACCTAATGGAATATTTCCTCATTCATTATTTTTACTTATCGTGCGAATTTTACAATTTTTCATTTGTCGTTTTCTAAAATTGCTGTTGTTTTATTCCCAGATGTGAAGTAACGTTGTATTTATACGATGCTAAATATAAAACGATGAGGTAGCGTTTGTAAAAAAGTCTACGGTTACAATATCAAATCATATCACCAAAAGAAGGAAGATTGAAAAGAAAAACTACCTTAGTGTATTGTTTCGAAATATTGTTTTTATCTTAGCCGATATAGATGTATTTACAGACACAACCTTTCGACCAAATAATTTCTGGTCATCACCATCATGTCCATTGATTAGCTGATGTGGTATATGGGTTTATTATTGTGTTATTTTGTCCATGTGGTGCCAGTTATTGTTCTTTCCAGCTGAACCATGGATCTCTTGTAGAGTAGCTAGCACCCTTTCAGCACTACACCAGATGACATGGCTCATAGCCTTAAATAGCCTACGATGATATTAAACTGATTATTATTCGAACTGACCTTACTTCGTTTGGCTATAAAGAATTTGGCCCTCCTCTATTCCTTGTAAGTTGTCTTTTTAATTGTTTTGTAACTTATTGTCCTGTGTTTTTGTATGTATCCGTTAGCACTGCGTGATGAATAAATGTATTAAGCCTTCATTCTTCTCTGTATCATTCACCTCGATGATATAACAGGATCGATTTGTCATGGTTACTTCTTGACAATATCCTCCGGGAGAGTGTTGGGAAGGGCCTAAACCACACCAAGGGTTAATTCTAGTATTGTGAGTAAAATCAACTCCTATATTCACTATGCCACCGCCACGAAGGACATTAGCAGTGTATTTTTGGAGTTTTTATATTCGAAACCTGCTGGTTTCAACATTACTCATTGGCTTCGTGGTTAGAACGTTAGCAATCCGAGCAAATGATCTTGGTTCAAATCTCTTCTTAGTCGACTTGTTGATATTATCTGCCCGGAGATTATAAGAATTTATTTGACGATAATAATGATTTACTGATACAAGTCCTACTATTTAACTCTTAGCTGGCGGGTAGGGGGAGAAGTGGATTGTTGTAGAGTAGTTTTCATAGTGGAGGCTTGTACTTCACTAAGTCGGTCCTAAATTAGGTTCGACGTACAAAACGTTAGGGACTTGAAAATAATAGTTAATGACGCAGCAATCTAGTTGTGGCGATGATACTTTTAATGTCCGACAACGACTGACTCACCAACTCACTCTGAGCCCCTGGCGACTGCTATTACTACTACTTATTATATCTGGGAAAGTCTATTAACAATAGAATAGGTATGTTCCGGTATAACATGGATTCATGCCTTTACCAAGTGTATTTGCGCATAAGTGAATATAACGAACCCAATTGCTCTCCAATCTCCAATTCCAAGCCGTTAGCCATCGGGGAAGGTTCGAATCTCTCCATAGTCGATTTGTCAAGGAGGTGATTTGTTGAGAATATCGACCCGGGGAGACGATCCAAGCGTGCGGCTACGTTGAGAAGTGCCTAAAACAATACCACGGCTTAACTCTAGCCTTGCGAGTAAAACTGGGTAGATGATACTGTTCGGAAGACATTAATGTCATAATCCTTGAGCTTACTGGCCTTCTTTATATGTAAATAATGATAACCCTTCTTCCCATAAATTCAGACAGAAATTTATCACTTTTTAAACATTCGGACTATTGAGACGAATATCCTGATAAGTTTGTTAACAGTGTTAAATCTTCTAAAAAATGTTAAATTTATCCCGTAAATTTTCAGCTATCTCTGATTGTTAGTTTCATTGTTATTCTTCTTAATATTTCCTCGTTAATCACGTGTTCTGTACATGTTAGAAGCTAGAAATTGCAGGAAGCCGATTGTTTCTCTCCTATTGGCTATCAACAGGCCGAGCCATCATTTATAAGATGCATCATTATTTCAGAATATCATGGGAAGTGTAGTGAGGTAAAATCACGTCCAAAATAGTGTTACTTTTGATCTTACCACATAGAATGAATTTTAAGAGTTTAACATCACTTACCAAATTCTGAGTGCTCATTAATTACTCAGAAATGCTATTTTATGTGTAATCTTTTAATTGTCAATTAAAATTTTATTTTTAATATGCATTAAATTTTTTAAAAGCTATCATTAGTCTTTTAGTACCGATTGCTCTACTAGTGGAACATATTTTAAGACGTTTTTTGATAGTAGGCAAACATTAATTGTATATGTATAAGTGCTGATTTGTGTACTACAACATCATGTAATAGCAAATTAGTCTTGCTAGATCAATTACTACTCAATAGTGTTATACCTGACGTACCTATTCTATTATTAATAGACTCTCCCACACATAATAAGTAGTAGTAGTAGTAGCGGTCGCCAGTTTGGCTCAGTGGTGTTGAGCGAGTCAGTCGATGTCGGACATTGGAGTATCAACCATCACAACTAGATTGCTGCGTCATTAACTCTTATTTCAAGTTCCTAACGTTTTGTACGTCGAACCTAATTTAGGACGACTTATTGAAATACAAGCCTCCACTGTGAAAACTACTCTACAACAAATAGTGAGTTCAGTCCTCACTGGATGCTTCATACGTTCAACCTTGTCCCATAGCTACGGATTCGGCGTTTTAACGTGGGGTAATGGTTATCAAGCTTGTTTTGCTAGATCAATTACGACTGAATAGTGAGTTCGATCCTCACTGGATGCTAAACTTAGTAAATCACTATAAGCACCTATTGTATTTTAGTCTTTTTCGTGTATATTATTGATATTTTTACTTTCATCCAAAACAAGGCTCAAAGGTCATTCAAGTCGGAGGGTTGCTAAATGAGCCTGTTGCCAAAAAATCAAAGCAACAGAACTTTTCTTTGAGTCAGAAATATCTTACCTGATCTGGCATCCTAGAAACCGAGACAACCTCCATCTTCTACTTTATGTGCCGTGTCCCTTCAGGAGGTAGGATGTCATGAGCCTCCACATCTTCCTGTCCCTTGTAGCTCTCAATAAATTTTGTCGTTTTCTCCCAAACCCTGTTCTACCATCTATTTACTCAAGCCCATAAAGTAGTGATTTTCCAAGCGTAGCTTAGATGTGGCACAAGGCCGAATGTAGTGAGCATCTAGTGAGGATCGAACTCACTACTCTGTCGTAATTGGTCTAGCGAGACAAGCTTCCTAACCATTACGCCAAGTCGAAGTGCCCATTAATTTTCCAAGCATATCTTAGATGTGGCTCAAGTAGGGGTACCCAGTGAGAATCGAACTCACTATTCAGTCGTAAATGTTCTAGCGAGACAAGCTTGTTAACCATTACACCACCTCGCGGTGCCCACTCAAGCCCTTCAAGTATGTTATGCGTTGCTTCTTTTCTGTCCCTCTTTCACTCAATCTGTCCCCTTCAGATTTTCCAAGCCCTCCTTACGTGCCTCAGAAATTTTAACTGTCTCTTCTTGATGCTAAATATGTTCCCTTTTCGTTTCCTTTTTCTCTAAAACCTTTTTGTCGTTGCTTACCTGTTTGGTTTATGGTATCCTCAGCATTTTCTGTAGAAGCAGATTTCTGTTGCTTCGTCTCTTCTTCATCTTTGAGGAGATTGTCCAGTATTCACTGCCATATAAGAGGACAACTCTCACGTAACAGTTCAATACTCTTTTCTTTGTTTCTAACGAAGTTTCTCTTTTTAAAAACTCAAACAAAAATAAAACCAAGCCCTCAGGGACAACACAAACATTCAAGACTGAAAATCCAGAATCCTTTCAAAGATTAAATATATCGCGCAGACTTTGAACTTGATAGAATTTTGTTGAAAACGACTGAAAGACGTCAGAAGCTAAGCACCTTAATAAAAACAAACAGTAACTGTGGACGCTTCCTTTATTTGTTCGATAACACGATAAAGAAATTAATTCGTCGACAAGGAAACATTATTAAAACAGATATACGACATAACTTGGTTGCAGTTTATAATAAAACTTAAAGCTTTATTGCCTAGACGCACTCAGTATACACAAAGTCGTCTTTAAAGAGATTTATGGAGATATTTATGGGACTTATTTATCAAAGAATAAGTGGAATATTTTTCATAAAGGAAATAAACTTTTATCCTGAGAAAGAAACGAAAAAAAAACGGAATGTTAAATGACATAAAGCATAAACCCTTGGCAGTAAAACTTGTAAGGTTGTAAAAATTCAAATACTACATGTTACAGCACGAAGACAACGGAACTCAAGTATTATATATATATATATATATATATATATATATATATATATATATATATATATATATATAGTCATCCACAGACAGACTGATTCACAGCTCATCAATGTGACTAGACATCCGATTTCCTCAGGCCGACTAATGGCAAATCAGACGGAATTTTTTGATCAAACATGCCAGTGGCTCAGAGTGCTCGATTCATAGAAGAGTTTTGCATTATCAGCAGTAGCAGTCACTGTTTATAAATTCGTGCTTTCTCTCTGAAGTGCTCGATCGAAATTTATGTTTTCGGGCGTATATATATATATATATATATATATATATATATATATATATATATAATCTTAAATATGCCCTGATATTAAATACAGAAAACATAACAGTGATAGCAGGAAAAAATAGAAATAGAAAAATCATTTGGTGTACACCCCCATTTAACCAGATGGTTAGCACTGAGTCAGGTCAGAAGTTTCTCAATTTAATTGAGAAATTTCCCCAATAATAATTCTCTAAGCAAGATCTTTCATAAAAATACACTTAAATTAAGCTACAGTTGTACAGATAATCTAGAAAAAACATAATAAAATTTTAAATCTACACTTAAACCAATTAAAAATCATTATTTCAAAACAGAAAACAATAATGATAAAAAATCGTGTAATTGTAGAAATCCAATTGAATGTGCATTACAGAATACGTTTCTTACTGAATCTATTGTTTACCAATATACCATTTCATCTAGTAAAAATCCATCAGTTAAGAAATTTTATATTGGTAGCACAAAAAAAACATTTGAACTCAGGTGTTATCAGCACATATCTTCTTCCAATAACAATGTCTACTGTAACCGAACATCCCTTTCTAAATATTTTTGGCATTTAAAAGAAATTAGTAAAACTCCTAATGTTAAATGGAAAATATTTTTAAAAAAAGAATCTGTAAATCTTTATATGACCCATGTCCCTTGTGTTTACAAGAAAAGCTGCATATTATAAAGTTTCCTAAAATTAAAGTTCTGCTAAACCAAAGAAATAAATTAACAGTTTTATGTAGGCATTCTCTAAATTTTACATTAAAATGCAGTTAAAAGAATTCTTCGTAAATATTTGATTATATAGCCATTATTTTATAAATATATAATGGTCCACTCAATTTTTATTTGTTTTTTTTTCAAGTTGAATATTGCTTTGTTTTTACGGCCCATTCAATATAATTATCATTGTATATTAAAGTTTCACAATATTTTTTTAACTTTATCTATTCGGTCTCTTTAAGTGGTTTCCATAGTATGAACCATTTTGAAAAATTCTTAAAAATATTTTTTTTTGTTCTAGGTTACTCTATATCTACTTCACCAATCTGAACTTTGGATTTGGTTACATTATTGTTCGGCGCTGACATGTCTAGAGTGCCAATATATCAAGACATGAACTTATAACCCACCTCCCTTTAAACTCTGACCTTATTTTTCATTTTTCTATTTTAGCATAGATCTGACTTTTAATTAGATAATTCAGACATGCCCACAAGTATCAATGTTTTAATTCTGACATTAGGCTTCCCCCTCCCCTATTTCAACTTTCAAAAGAAGTAACGATTTTTTTTCAAATTTCCCAAATAAATCATTTGCATTATTTGTAATCTAACATCACCCTATGAGGAAGGATTAAAGTTCCGAAACATGGAAGTTTTTGTGTAGCGATGTAAAATGATTTTATTGTAATCTATTATAATAAAAATATTTTTATATTATATATATATATATATATATATATATATATATATATATAAAAGTGAACATAGAAGTCAACACTTAGAGGCGACAGTCTGTTTCATGCTATCCTGACGATTGCATATAGCATGAAACAGACTGTCGCCTCTAAGTGTTGACTTCTATGTTCACTTTTATATTTACACACGCTCTATCTCTGATCTCGAGCACTTTATCCCATAAATATAGCACACCTTAAGACTACATTTCTATATATATATATATATATATATATATATATATATATATTTGTGTGTGTATGTATGTGTGTGAGAAATGATATGTGGAAAAACCTATTATGATGACGCGTTTCATTCTTTGAGAAAAACTATCGAAGGCGGTTCCTATACGGTTCCTTGGCATAAAGATTTCCCTCTTCTCAATCCTTTTATTTATATTGTCTTTTTAGATACATTTATTTATATCTGAATTTTTATACACACACACATATTTATACGGTTAGAAGAGAAGTATAAAATTTTAACCTTATGAAGAGTTACTACTATATATTTTTTCTCTTTCTCTTTTTTCAGATAAATGCCAGCCGTTCCAAGCGGGAAAAGACCGGCAACAAACCAGATCTATTCGATGTGGGTGGCCACATTCCGTCAGTCTTTGGTGACCATAACTCTCAGAAGAATTTAAGGTCGTCTTCTAATGGAAGGAGAGCTGATGCCGAAGAAGGTCTCGTCATGTTTAAGCGGACCTCCATCAACCCGACGCCAATGGGAATAGAACCGATGGTATGTTCATAATTACATTACAAAAAAACTTCCTGTTGACGGCTTTAGCCGTTACTTTTGGATCTGTTAATGTCCAAATCGTTACCCATTTAGCAATGAACAATAAGAAAATGCTTAGATTTAATAATTAAACACTGACTGCTGTTTTAAAATACTTTTAGCCATTCATTTTCTTATGTTAACCAGTTCGTTTTGGAGATTTCAAAATCAAGCATATATCTAGGAAGGGTTTAAAAAGCCGAAAGAAAATATGACACCGAAATCCGATGGCACGATTAAATAGTAAAATGAGATTTTCAAAAGCTAAGAAATGTATTAAGATATAGGAAAATTTCAATAGAAACAAAGACTTCACTATTTTAACAAATTATATTAATAATAAGCTTGATTCAAGATAAACCGATACCATTTACTCTCGGCCACGTTAATCCATTGCCGTCTGATTCAGATAATATTTACCACGCCACATCACGATACCGTAAAACATTAGGGTTCTAATAGGACCACATATACTGCAGCCATAGTAGCAGTGGCGTGACTAGTCAGTGTAAATTCCTCTTTTGGGGTAATTTCACGTTTTCTTATCATCTCTCAGTTGCGTCTCTGTCCTTGAACAGAGTGCGCTCAGGGGCTTCTCTGTCAAAGGACTGAGGAAAATTATACTGAAGAGGTGCCCAGCCCTGGGGAACAGCTGCCCGAGGCACGCCCTCCCATTGCACAAGAGGGAGGGATCGGTGCTCGCACCGAGGCCAGCGAAACCGATTATCATTA
Source organism: Acanthosepion pharaonis (assembly GCA_903632075.3). Lineage (NCBI taxonomy): Eukaryota > Metazoa > Mollusca > Cephalopoda > Sepiida > Sepiidae > Acanthosepion > Acanthosepion pharaonis. The sequence goes on from CAHIKZ030001190.1 coordinate 709,827, forward strand.
ATCCGACCTTGTGTCACATCTCATTCTCGTGGGGGAATGAGTAAACACAGTGACTAGTCAGTTTATTTGACGGATCCTGTCCCTTTTCCGTTTGCCATTGAATTCAGCTATTTCTTCTCCCAGATTAGTTGCTACCTCGAGGCAACAGAGTCCAGTCAGCCCTGTTATTTAATCAAGAGCTGACGGGAGAGAAGAGACGAATTCATACATTTATCTAGGGTATTTGTGCGAAATGAACTCACCTGAATTTGAACTCGATACGCTGATTTCTTTTTTTTTTCGAGTCGTTAATCGTTACACCACCTGCACATCCAATATTTATGACATATCGTTAGTGTCGCATTCAAATTATTGTACGTTTAAAACACACGCACACACAGATTATATGAGGTAAACGTGTAAACTTCGAGGAATATTTCAAATCTCACTTAAACTGGTCTAATAGGTTTTGATCGTTTATGATAAAAGAATTTATCGTCACCTGATTTTTAATAAAAAGCTTGTTCAACCTGATATTTGTATTTTGTTTATGGGAAAATGTCCTCTTTTTGACACACTTCATCACCTATTGTTTTTTTTTTCTTTAAGTATTTTCTTATACAATCATGTCGGGTCACTTTGCTACTGGTAGCATATAACCCAGTACTATCGTCCGAGTGGTCAGGTCAGCGGCTTATAGGATGAGAAGCGTTGTTAGAAAACCTGCAGGATATAAAACAAAAGCTGCCGAAGGGTGAATAAACCTTCTTTTAGAGTCAACGTACATCTAGCACAATGGAGCTGACTTGGTTCCTTATTTATGTATGAACCTTGATACCTATTGTTGTGTAGAAAGGCGACCGATCTTCGCCACACTAAATTATTAAAACTGAACTCTTCCATTGACTATGAAAGGAGTTCAATTTGAGACACAAAGCAGTCGCAATGTGAGTTGTGAGTCGCGCTGTGTTCTTTCCCAGCTGCACTAGTCGAACTCTTTGCTTTCGGGCAGGGAGGAACCCGGACGAGGCTATGCTGAAGGGCAGAGTTCGCGTCCGGGGAGGTAGACAGACCCGATCCCGTTTATGCGGGGTCTACAGTGATTTTTTGACCGAGCCACCCGGGCTCGGGAACCCCACTTTAAATTCGGCCTTGTGCCACATGTGACTACGTTGGACAGTTACTAGATAGCATCGCAATGTGAGTCGCACTAACTACGATATTCATTTGTATTGTTAATCCGCGTGATTAAAGAGATTTTAACTAATCTTTTGTTTCAATGTTTTTTGGGGGGGGAGGGGTGTATATAATTAACCAGAACAACGAACTTACTCGAGCATTACTTATTTACAGATTAATCGATTCTAAGTGCTTACTAACCTACATTAGGCCTGCCGTAGATTGAGAGTAACACAACAGTCACAGACAATCCAACTGTGTTAGTTACTGGGCGTCCCAGTGGTGTAGCCTAAATCTTTTTTATGGCCACACCATGTTGGCATGGTCGCGTGGTTAAGAGTTAGCTTTCTGACCAAAAGCTGGTAGGATCGGTTTGGAGAGACGATCTCTGCGTTCAGCGCCGTTGGGAAACACCTAGAAACCGTAACGCAGATTGATCCAAGTAAAGAAAATTAGGTTGACGGAACTGTTCGGAAGGAGTCTATGGTTGTGCCAGCACAAAATCACAAGTCAGAGTGGTAGAGGCTTCGAGTGTAGTGGTGTCGATCACACCAGATTATATACTTTGTGGGACAAAGTATATAATCTTTAACAGTCACAGGTTGGTTCTATATGTATTAAAGAAACCAAAATGTGTCCGAGAGGTGTCTGCTTTCGGGATTAGCTATCAACCTTAGAAGACGGGTAAACCCGAAAAACGAGCAACCATTTCTTCTTCTATGTGCTGCACCTCTTCAGTACATGGGTGATCATGGCTCTCCAAGACTTCCTATACTTTATAGCTCTTAGCAGTTTTACTATTTTTTTCTAAAGCTCCCATCCCCGTCAGGTAAGGGGCTCGCTGCCTTCCTCTATTTCTTGTCCTCAATATGCCCTGTGCGGATTAAGTTTTCCAATCCTTCTTTCCTCTTTCTGTTTTTGCTTAGCTTTTGAAATTCAGATTTCGATGTCGAATTTTCCATTCTCTGTTAAAACACTTCCCAGATATTTAAACTTCCGTACTGTCTTGATGTTGAAATCTCCAATCTCGCATCTTGGCTTTTTCTTCTTGCCGATGACCACACTTTCTGCCTTATTGCAATGGATGGCTAGATTTTCTTCTCGTTTTCTTTTACTTCCTTGTCTAGAAGGTGCTGTAGTTTTCTTTCCGTGTCAGCCATCATTACAGTGTCATATGCGTATCTTATATTAAGATTACCCCCCCCCAACAACAAATCCTGGTAGGACCTCTAGCACTCTTAGGATTACCGCGCTGTAGAGGTTGAATAAATGTTATGGTCCAGGTTAAGACCAAGGACGAACAACACGAACACAAGAGTAAAAATAACGAATGTATATTACACAAAATAATAATACAAGGTGGAAGGTGTTAGTATGACTGTCAGTCTGGTTTGGAGTGAACTACTATCGGCTCGACTCGATGCGATATCTAGCCACCCCCCTCACGAGGGTGGCATGTGGCACAAGGCCGAGTTTAACGTGGGTTTCCCGAGCCCGTAGGCTCGGCCAAAAAATGCCCGTAGAACCCGTATAAACGGGATCGGGTTGGTCAACCTTCCCGAACGAGACTCTGCCCTTCGGCGGAGCCTCGTCCGGGTTCCTCTCTGCTCAGAGGCAGTGAGTTCGACCGTCATGCCGAGAAGCTCGGCTTGATTCGTCCCTCTTTCTTGAGGGGCGTAGCATACATAGTGTTAGGAAGAGTTCATTCTGTAGTTATAGGTAAGGACCCATGACAATAAAGCTGGGGAGAGGACACATCCTTGTCTTATGCTTTTATTTTTATGTAGCTACTCAATTCATTTTTCCATCCAACCATTGCTTACAATTGCGATAAAATAACATTCATTTATTTGATGCAACGATTTTCAAATTTAAAGTTTCAGGAATGATCACATTTTTTGCGTGTAAGGAAACATTATCTATGAGATCAAAGTTTATAAATGTTTATAATTTTAACATGTTTCGCTTTTATATGGACTTCATCAAAAATTGTTTTGGAAATGAATTATGGAAGAGAACGTTCCGGTACTTTTACTTCTGGGTTGTTTGTTTTTTTTTGCATTGGGTTTATCTTTTTCAGTCATGGTAAAATTTTACCTTTTCTTTCAACAGAGACAGACATTACCGACATACTCGGAAGCAGAATACGCGAACAGTGATATAACAGATAGCCTTCAATCACTGTCTTCGGAGTCTTCGTCTGACAATGAAGTTCGAACGGGAGTTACAAAGAGTTTCACCGTGTATGCCGCGACCAGATTTGAACACAAAGGAATAAATCCGCAGAATTATATATGCATACCGTTGACCTCTCCGCTTTTGCATCATAAAGAAAAAAGCATTCAGTTGGTAAGGTACCATTTGATTACCTATATTAAGAAACATAAAAGGCTTTGAACAAAGGCATCTTTCTAATCTAACTCGATATGTTAAAAAAGATTATTATACTCTGATTACCTTCTAAGCTGTTGTAATGTGTCTATTACTTAGTTGAGTTCAGTCCACTTTTAGAGTAAGTCAAGCTGCAGATTACTACAGTATTGGCTGTAACGAACGCTTAATAAGGCGTTTGCTGTCTCGGTATTTACTCAAGACGTCTCCACAAGGCCGGTTATTTTACGTGGGACGATTCCGAGCCCGTGGGCTCGAGCAAAAATTGCAGGGAGACACAGTATACACGGGCTCAGGTCGTTGTCTACCTCTCCAGACAAGACTGCTCTTCGGCATAGTGTCGCCCTTGTTCTTCTTTGCCTTCGAGGAGAGAGATTGCCAAGTCGAGCACCAGCAAACTCAGAGGTCTGGCGAACTCTTCTTTTGCTCTCTCGTATTCCGTCCTCACATTTCTACGCAGTTTATTTCCATCCAAGTTTGTATCAGTTCATTTCTGTTTAAAAATTGACCAAGGCGGGGGGTTGCAAAGTCATCAAAATTGCTGCGACCTTCGATACTTGTCTATTAGGCATAAATGCGTTTTATTAATACAAAAAGATGTAGAAAATATGAAGTAAAATAATTCATTCCATGTAGCGTGCATTAATTGTAAATAACCCCTGACCTCGAAAACGTCCTCGATTGTTAATTACAATGTCCTTGGACTTCTTAGTCCTCCACTATTTGAGCTTTAAGACTTGAAGCTTGCCTGATCGAAAATGCTTCACACGTCATAGTCTAGCGGGTTCATGTCCAGGCTTGAGGAGGGACAGAAATCCATTAGCTAGAAATAATTAAATTTAGCATTGCATAACTTGTTCATTTTATTCGCTGTGTAGCTGGAAGCACCATTCTAAGTTCATACATTGTTGCATTCTAGGTAGTTGAACTACATGGGAAAGCATGACCCCTGAAGTCATTGTGGCAGGCATCAGCCCTTACCCTTCTCCAAACTTGCACAAGAATATGGTAGCTTTTCTGTTTGGAATCAATGATATCCACGACACTGACCTGAGCTGGAAGTTTGGTGCTGAAGTTTTCACTGATATTAAACCATAACTCCTCAAAGTTCCAGTCGTTTCGTCGCTTCAAAACATCATCAAAGATTTTGACGTCAGAGAATATCGTAAAAGATACTTGAGCACTTCCTGATTTTTGACCTTCATTGATTTAGTGAGGATATACCTTGACGCCCCGATTGATGATTTTGACGTCAGAGAATATCGAAAAAGATACTTGAGCACTTCCTGTTTTTTGGCCGTCATTGATTCAGTGAGGACATACCTTGACGACCCGATTGATGATTTAATAATCATGCACGATCGTATCGATGGTCTCAGTGTCCGCATTTAGCTCAACTGATATCATTGCGCTTATCAAAACTGCAATAGACTCAGTATCAACAGTTTTGATAGACTTATTAATCCCTGATCTCCCTTTTTGTTGGCAGCGCCACTCTCTTTGGTTTCTCTGGATGACATTGCTCATGTCAAATTCTGTTTCCGACATTGTAGATATTGCGAAAGGAGTATGTTGGGAGATGCTTTTAGGGTTTATTTGCGCGCGCACCAAATCTGACATATTTTCGAAGATATTCTTGAAAAACAAGTGTGTATTAATAGCCGACAGTATACTCTTTGTTCTGCATCTAGTTTGGTGTAATGGTTGATGGGAAATTTTAGTTTAAATTTTGCTGCAAGTTTTCTTTTCTTACACTGTAAACATCTCTTAAGTTTCATTGTACGAAGTTAAACTGTACACACAGAGTAATGTGTACATAAACACATATTTAAATGAACCCATTCAAAGCGATAGATACACCATCATTTTATGCATACAACCTAAGTAGACATAAATGTTTATTTGTAAATAAACCAGCCATATAAATAGGCCAAACAAACATATTTAACATATTATAAATTTATAAATAAATTACTCTTACCGGATGAGCTCCTTCAGCTTAACGTTTATGAGTCTTTCAACTATTTATTGTGCTGGCGTTTCTATTTTAACATTACTTTGCTGGAGTTTTTATTGCTTCCCACTCATATTCTTGGTTTCATAGTTTTTCCCATTCTCATATACGTTTATTCTAATGATGAACTACCTCTGCAAATCCCGGAAATCCGCTGATACCAACACGCTTATTTATAGTTGTTCATAGGATTCGAGTAGTCTGATGGTAAGACAAGGACATTAATGCTCGAGACATGGCAACCACCATCTACTGAATACTATATATATATATATATATATATATATATATATATATATATATATATATATATATATATATATATATATTCATGAATCATTCATACAAAAAACAAATATAGAGGTTAATGATTTAAATGGCGAGAATACATCATCGCAAACATATAAATAAGATACACCAACCCCGAACCTGCATATGAATGGTATGATCCCTGTTTATAAATTCCAGTTGCATAAGGTCTTTTTAATTTTTTTACAAGTTTTCGTCTGTTCCAACAGACATCATCAGGTATGAAAGTAGATTTTGTTCTTGTTTTCACTTCTCGGTAATAAAAGGACAACGAAAATAGAGATTTAATCCGAAAAAATGCTATGAGAAATGTATTATTGTTTTGGAAGGGGCGGTCGCAACGCTGAGTTTGAATTTAAATTTTGAGGTTGTGCGTTTTTGTACAAATATAGCAATAAGAGAATTCTTTTTTACTGGTAGATTTTCCGTCAATATGGCATGAATTATATTGTTCAATAATTACAGTAATGTCACACTTATTATCCGAAAGTTGCACGTTGGATCAGTTATTTTAATTTCAATTAAAAGGTACAATTATAATTTATAAATTCATGAATCATCTATATTTGTTTTTGGTATGAATGATTCATGAATTTATAAATTATAATTGCACTTTTTAATATATATATATATATATATATATATATATATATATATATATATATATATATATATATATATATATTGTGTGTATTTAGGCAGCATTTTTTCTTTCATACATGTTTCATTAAATAATATAGACAAGTGTTGTCTATTTATTTTATGTAAATTCTTTTCATAATGTCTGATAAGCTTGATAACATTATCCTTAAACGAAGAAAGAAAATCACAATATTGATCCATATTTTTAATCCAATGTAAGCTTTCGACTTACATAAGCCATTATCAAAGATGTCAATTACTGTACAACATATTAAGCAATACACGGACAATGTGATGATAGTCTGTTTCTGTTTACATGGATGATTTCCTAGCAACGATAAACACGTGCATATAAGACGCTGGAAGCGAAAATCGCATCGCAGCTCATGACGTCACACACGACCACGCGAGAGTGAATTTGAGAAGCAACGGCTTCCCATACTTAATACTTCTCGCTACTGCAGTGTTGACCAAAAAAAAAAAAAACTTGGAGGGTTGAGGTAAAGGGAGATAACTGTGATACCCGGAAAAGGCATGGCACGTGGACCGAGAGCAGACTACTTCGGTAGACGAAATAAAGAGTTCAGTTAGAAATTATTTTGGGACAGTCGTAGATATTCTTATTCTTTTATGTGCCGTGTCCCTTCAGGACATTGATGATCATTGATCTGTCTAACTGCCTATTCCTTTTAGCCCTTAGAAATGTTTATTATTCTTCCCAGTTGATCGAGTTCTTTCATCCATTTACACGAACTCATGAATTATGTTACTCGTTGTTTTTCTCTGCTTCTCGTGCATTCAATATGTCATGTGGGTGTCTGATTTTCCAAGCTCCGTTTCCTCATTACGTATCCAAATATTTCAACTGTCTCCTTTTGATTCTAGACAAATGCTTCCTTTTCTTTTCCATTTTCCTTAAAACTTATTTGGGCAACGAAGAATTTAAAAAAAAAAAATGGAAAAGTCAATGGATCCAACCAACGCTTTTATCCACTAGGCCATGGGGATACACGAGTTGATTGTATAGGATACAAATCCTATATCATTCCAACAAATAACTGAAAAACACAAAGTAGATTTGCACACCCGCAAAATCGGATCAAAACGACTAAAAATAGATTTCGCAATAAGGTGTGAATTAATTTTCTGACCAATGAAAGGAGGCGATTTGCTAAACTAAAAAAAAGATAACGATCCAGTGTGAAAAAAAAAGTCAGCTATAAATAGAGAGACTCAAGTCAAATCACGAGTCAGAAGGGCGCAGAGATCATAGAGGACAGCAGACTGACAGTCAGGTCCGTCACTGACTCAACCAGACACTAAGAGCAGAAAGTGGGGTAGGAAAGGAAAACAACAACAACAAAATTACAACTGACTCCAAAACAATTCAACCCGATAAGTACATTTTCCTCTTATCTTTTATTTCTCACTCACACTCTCTTTTTCAACTTAAATTGATCACCCCTTTTTCCTTTCCACCTACTCGGCGGATACACAAAAACAAAAGAAACAGACATTACTCTACTACTCTGTTGAAAGACAGCGAACACATAGACATTTTTTGTTCAAATCACATTTTCTTAAACGTATTAAAGCATTAATCTTTTTTACTCTATTCAACAAGATATAAAAATATACAAATTTGTTTATTCTGCATGAATGACATTAAATATACAATGTTCTATTTTCTACAAACGTTCCTTATTGTGTTGTCTTTTCTTGAAATTTGCGTTGTATTTTGTGGGCAGGGTATCCCATATTAAATTCCCCTTTTAATCCGGGTACGCTGTACCCCACAATTGGATCTCGTGACTTGACTCATATGTACTGATTCACTTTCCCGACGGTTTAAACTATTTTCATTTATTTTGGTATTCTGGGCTGATTAATGTGACTATGTATGTATTTGTTTTAAATAGTTTGAGTTATATTTTTGTTTATTCTTCTTAAGTCTATAACCCCGTTGATATTTAGATCAATTTTCCTCTCATCGGTTGTGGAAAGGTTTAGCTCAGGACCTCTCTATTAGACCTTTGCTTCTGTCTAATGTTTGGCAGACTTATGTTTTTACTTTTATATTATTGAATTGATCCACACCCAACAATATCGCCGCCTTTTCTTTTTCTGTCAGATTTAATTTTTTTGTTTTCACAGTCTTTGGGGTTAATTATTTGATGAATAGTGATAGTCTTGACAGCTTCTGTCAGCCACCAATTCCCGCGCTAGACATTTTGGTAATCCATGTAATGCTTGTTCATTTTCACCATCCGAATCAATGTCAACATATTGCCATTTGAGTTGTTTATATTAAGTCATATTCAGTGTAAATGCTCTCCACTTACGGAGGAGAAATCCCATTCGTTTTCATATAACGGGTATACACAGACAATATATTAGTAAACCCTTAAGTACGTTACCTAAATTTTAGTGTAGCATCAGGTGTTTTGCAGCCATGTCGATGTTTTTGAGTCTTTCGAACTGACTGACCCTCACTTACTGCCTTTGGACAATTATGTATGGAAATAAATTTAGGGCTGACCCTGATAGTATTTGAATTGGAAACGGCGGAATAGTTTAAATGTTTAAACTGTTTAAGAAACATGTTTACTGCCCCAAAATAAGAAAAATGTTGAATTGTTTAAATTCCCAAATCGAACCCGTAGGCCTCGACCGTGGTGATGGAAAGTGGTCAGATGGCATTACCATTTTCCCTTTTAATATGAGGAAGTCGTTGATTTGGGATGCGACCTGTGCGGATACATTTTCTGTCGGTAATTTGATCAGTTCCGCGGTTGAGCCGGGATCCGTCGCCCGGGACACAGAGATGAAAAAATTGTTAAATATTCTTCTCTTGCTGATAGATATTTTTTACTCCTGTGGCAGTGGAGATTTCAGGGGTTATTGGTCCACGTTCGATGGCGTTCCATCGGAGGATTACCGCGATTGCGTCTCGATTAAGGGACGAACCCCGCGAAACGGAGTGGCTCTTGCAGCGTGTTTCACTGGCGATGGTTCGTGGTAATGCTTTCTCCATCATTGCGGCTGTCAGAGGATAGAAAAAATTGTTTATAGTTACGTTGTTCTGGAATTGCTATCAGTGGTCAACTGAACTTGTTTTGTTTCAATAAATTTTCCTTGATATAATTCTTAAAGAACATTTGTATTAACGATATTCAACAAAAGTTACGCTTGCAAACGCGTTTCATACGCTGAATGCAGCAAATATTTTGAAGTGTTTAGAAGTGTTTCTGAATTTATTTATTTAAGTCCGAATATGACCAGTATTGAAATGATGTATGATTTTATAAGTTTAAATGTTTGTCTAAAAATGTTAGAGCATCGCGTGATTGACCATATCTTGCCTGTCTAGCCGATGTAAGTTCTAAAGTAGAGTGTTGCAGTTCACATGTCCATTCAATCTCCAGTATTCTTGAACCAGTTAGCTCACAGGATCCCATTCTAAAAAATCCCAGATCAGTACGCACGGCTAAAAATAACCCCCTTTTTTTTGGAGAGTGGCTCCGTTTTATCCCTTTACAATAGAGGCAGTCGGTGTCTTCTAGGTTCCGCATTTCCGTCATGCGGACATCATGGTACAAAAGTTATCGAATGGTCGTGGACTGTTTTTTAAAGATGACATGTCAGTTTTTTTTTTGCAATGAATATAACCAAATAAATTCAACAAGATTAACTTATATTATTGTTTTTGATGTAATGAATATGCATACACCTGGGTTCCCCCCTCACAGTAATATGATTGGCTGGTGTCAGCCATAAATACAGACTGACAGGGACGGCGCCTATTGTCTACGCCTATTGCCTACCACTACGACGAGGACCAGTCCATTACGGTTACCTGCTAGATTGTTCTACTCGGTTACAGTAGTGCAAAACCACTTTGCTACTTCGAACAAATATGTCACTTTCCGGGACATACCAGTTTTCTATGACAAACTGTTACGAAAATACAATGAAAAATAACATTTGTTAGATTTTTCAAAATGTATTTTAAAATATCGACGCTGTTACTTCCCTTTGTAAATCGCTTATTTCCGTTACTCCAACGAAGCTATCGAAATATAAATGTTGTTACTACTTTCAGTGCAGAAAATGGCTTTATTTAGATAACTAAGTAATTTAACCAATAAAAAAACTATTAACTGCTTATTTATAAAACTCACAACGAACAAGTTTGAAATTAATAAAAAAAAACACAGTTATTTTTAAGATTGATTTTTACAAATGAATATGAAAATTAGTTTTTTCTAAATTAAACAAAAACCGCTTCGTTGGCAAAGATATAACATATATGATGGGATATGTACGTTTCTGATGTTGTTGTTTTTGCGTACAGCTGCACACACGGATAGGTGACCATCTTTTATTTAATTAATTTTCAGGGTTTCCATCTAGCAAATACACATCTTGAGTTTTATATGTTAACTGAAATATTATTTTCAATGCTTCAATTACTATTATTGTTCATTGTATTTTTATGTGAGGCAAATATTCAGAAACACATAAAAAGAAGTTTCATTTTGTATTTAAAGGCCTCCTTAGCATCATGGGTTACCATTCTAAGAATCATGGGAGATCTGCCCGATGCTGATGATTCCAACATCGAAATTATCGGGGTAAGTTCAATTATGGATATAACTCTCTTTCTCTCCTCTCGTTCTCTCTTTCTCTTTCTCTTTCGTTCTCTCTGTATATATATATATATATATATATATATATATATATATATATAATTATTTTTTATAAAAAAATTTATAACATAAGTATGTTATAAAAATAGCCATTTTGTTTCAACACACTCTGTGTCTTATCAAGTGATGATGTTGAAAAGAAAATAAATGGTTTTAAAACTTTCAGATTAATTAACGATCCTACACTAGGGGGAAACATTGTTACAAAAGCTAGAATAACCAATCAAAAACGAAGTATAGAAAGATTCAAAAGCTTGACAACGAAATCCTGCTCTAATAGCTATTCAGATCTTTAAATACGTGTAATATTAAAATTAATTTATACTAACTAATAATTATAAATTTACATGATAAAAATTTAATATTAAAATTAAAAACTGGCAATTTTTAAAATCCAAATTTAATCACTATTAAGTTTAAAAACTACAAAATTATTGAGAAAAGAAAATATATATATATATATTGAAGAATATCAAACACTTAAAATCTCATAGGTAATAATTTTATTTCACGAGAGCAGCTCTCAATTTTCAAAACCTACAAACAAATTAATAATAATTCTTCTCTGTCTTTTGACATAGAGCTATCCCTGGATCTATCTCCTCCTGGAAATTCCATACAGATTACCATATTTTATCATTACTATATATATATATATATATATATATATATATATAGATAGATAGATAGATAGATAGATAGATAGATAATATTAGTGGTAAATATACACATACATATGCAAAATATATAAATATATATACATCGATGCACACACATACATATATATTTTTTTAACAAAAAAATTCAAGAGGATAGAATCCAGGTAGAACTCAATGTCCAGGACAGAGTAAGGATATAATAAAAAGGCTTAAGCACTAATATTCCATGATCATAATTTATTCCATTGGAATCGTAAATACGATCCAATTCATCAGACCTACAAATTCAAAAAGAAAACAGAAAAAACAACTCCGGGAATAAAAAATAAAATTTAGTGAGAGTGTATGTATGATAGTGTGGGACGAATGTTAGAGTAAATGAAAGGTATAGGGAGGGGTAACAGACGAGAGAAGAACAGGAAGGTCTAAAGATGAAGGGGGGATTCAAACTTAACAGAGAGAAGTTTTAAAGACGGGTCATTATATATATATATATATATATATATATATATATATATATATATATATTGAGCACATTTATCCATAAATATAGTATAGTATGTGGTAAAAGTGCTCCAGAGATTGTGTATGGAAATATAAAAGTGGACAATGAGGACGCCATATGTGTGGTTTCGACTCGACCATTTATATATGCTGGTGAGTGGTGCATTATGGGTAATAAGTCCTATTATATGGTGAGCGTTAACGGTTACGTATCGAAGTATCTTCACATCGCACATGGCATGAAATTTCGTTGAAACTACCGTCGATTGATGTTGACCTCATTGTCAATATATATATATATATATATATATATATATATATATATATATGTGTGTGTGTGTGTGTGTGTGTGTGTGTGTGTGTGTAAAATGGAAAGGGGATTTAAAAACAGCAGCTCCTACTGCTCCTCATAGTATCTGCATTATCTGCGTTGAATCAATATCATTAATTCTACATTCATATTTATTTGTCTATGCAAGTTTTGCTTCGCCTGTTTGCTTACGCTATTTCTTTCATTTCATATTAAAAGAAAAACAAATTTAATGAATTCCCTTTTGTTTCATTATTGCCATTATAATTTCTACCATTATAAAAGGGCATTAGCCCAAATTGAACGAAAATAGCGTAAAATTTACTTAGAATGTCGCAAGATCTAGATAAAAATTATTTACAAGCCATGGTTATCTATCTCAGGCTGTTCATATTTCTCTCTCTCTCCTTATCTATCTATCTATCTATCTATCTATCTATCTATCTATCTATCTATCTCGGACTGTTCATCGTTTTTTATCTATCTATCTATCTATCTATCTATCTATCTATCTATCTATCTATCTCGGACTGTTCATCGCTTTTTTATCTATCTATCTATCTATCTATATATCTATCTATCTATCTATCTATCTATCTATCTATCTATCTATCTATCTATCTATCTATCTATCTCGGACTGTTCATCGCTTTTTTATCTATCTATCTATCTATCTATCTATCTATCTATCTATCTATCTATCTATCTATCTATCTCGGACTGTTCATCGCTTTTTTATCTATCTATCTATCTATCTATCTATCTATCTATCTATCTATCTATCTATCTATCTATCTATCCAAATTTGGGCGAGATTAAATATTTTTTCGATAACAGCAATCATGTCTGAATTCTGGTGAAAGTCATTATAGCAAATCCTTATTTCCAAGTCTTCTATTTTCCACTTAAATGTTTGGCAAATTGTAATAAATAAATAAAATATAATAAGTAACATAAAAATATAATAAAATAAGTAAATAAAAGTAAAAGTTTTCCATGGCGACCCCCACTTAAATATTTTTAAACCGCTAAAAATTCTTAATGAACAACTAATATTATATTTAAGTCATTACAACTACCCCCCCCACCAAAAAAAAATTTGATAGCATTCATGAGAGTGTTTCTTATATTCGCTAGCGACGTGACATATAATTTATTATAACTCATTGTCTGAAATCACATTATTCCGACTAGAATCTCCATCTTTGTTATTTTATCATAATGTCTTGGTCAATAAGTTTTTCTTCTTTCCTCAAGTGTATATACTAAAGATTGCTGACAGATATAAATAAAATAATTTAGAAGAAATCGACCGAAATCCATCCGTTTAAAAGACGGTTGAAACGTGGTTTTCAGATATCAATTCCAATTTTTATTTTATTTTAAGAATACCATTTTATGAAGTTGATGAACGTCTAAATTATGATAAAGAGGTTTAATTGAAAAAAAAAAAAACAACTTAAATCTGCATCGATCAAAACAAAGATAAAGTGTCCGATAATAGCGTAGCAAGTGGAATCCGTAAGCTGATTTCAAATTCCATTGGGAAAGGCATAAATCCGTCTTGATATTGATTTGTTATTCAGTTCCGTAAAATTGTAGTTTTTATTCTGATATACGCAGAGGAAAGGTTAAAAATGCTCTCGGATGAAGAGTTGCTGCAAAAACATTATTTTTTACATTAATTTATATTGCCTTCTTAATTCTACTTTTTTCTCTTTTAAATTTAGTCTTGTCCTCTGTTGGTGGTATATCTGCGAGAAAACTTCAATAAGAAATACACCAAAAAAGATGTCGATGACGCTGCTAAAAAGTATTGTGAGATGGTATGTATATCTTTATATTCTTATTTCTGGATTTCTATGCTCTAGTTACTCATGATTTTGCTCCTCACAGTGACACTTCTTTTCTATATGCCACATCCTTTCAAGGTATTGGTGATTATGGTTTGGTTTGGTTTGATTTACGTCATATCAACCACAATGGATTATTTAATGCCGACATGATTTTTATTGATGGTAATAGATTTTTTTCAAAAAATGAATTGCTGGTAATATTTTTTCCAAAATGCATTGCTGGTAATATTTTATTTTTAAATATATTTCTGGTAATAATTTTTTCTTCAAAAATTTATTGCTGGTAATATCTTTACGAAAATGCATTGCTGGTATTTAAACCTATTTTTACCCTTTCATAGTGTTTCGAACGCAGTTTGGGGGTTAACTATTTGCCCATACCTGGAACCCTAGCAGGTTCTACCACCCTGTATCAGGGTGGACCTGGGAATACCAGCAATTAAGAGGTAATTACACGCTCCACAAAACCCCCTGATCAGAGGCCTTGCTGTTGGATGCAGTTTAACGTCTTACACAAGACGCGGATGTAGTTTATCGTCACACCCAGGACGTTGGTGATTATGGCTCTCCTCAGTTTCCTATCCTTTATCACTCTTAGTAAGTTTTAATTTTTTTACTGTTTTGGCAATCATTTACACAAGCTCGTTAGGTAAGATGTTCGCTGTTTTCCGCTGTCTCCCTTGCCTTCAATATGTTTTGTGAGTGTCAAATTTTCCACTCTCTCTTTTCTCACTATGTGTTCTTGAAATTTCAATTGTCTCTTTCTTATGTCGAATATAAATTTTCTTTTTTCTCTAAAATTTGTTCGTTGCTCACATGTTCAGTCCATGGCATCCTCAGCATCCTTCTGTAGAACCACATGTCTGTTGCTTTAAGTTTCTTTTCCAACTGTGACAAGATTGACTAGCATTCACTGATATTACAGGACAGTTCAGTTCTCTTAATGATCGGGTCTCTAAGTAAACATTGGTCGGCTTTATACATGAGATATTACATAACATTTTAGTACTCTTATTGATCAGGTCTGTAGGTAAACATTGGTCGGCTTTATACTTGAGTCTATAAATAAAAGTACAAGCAAGCGTCCACTCTGAAGGTGGCCATTTTTAGTGGAGTCTTACACTTCTATAGGGAATGCAGTCGGCGTGTATTCGAGGTCCACGGACAGAGGGAACACAATTCAGGGATGATCTAAATTTGTGAGTGTTTATAATGTTCACTACCGTAAAAATGGATTGAAATGCAATAGATTATGTTACGTTAATCTTTCATGTTGGAAAGTCAAGCCTGTCTACAGTAAAACCAGGCTCTAACTCTGTTCGAACACAAATCACTAGTAGGGTGGAAAGAATACTGTCCGCTCTGAAGCAGTTATCGTTCGTAGATTACATTATATTATTTTGCAGATAAGCTGTTAAAATGTTTGTGCCTCGCGGTCGAGTAATTGTTAAGGAGCCTGGTCTAGTCGAATATTCCTAATGAGTTCGATTCTCACTGAGTAGCCTGCACATGTAGCCTTGTACTAAAGCTAAGCTAATTAGGTATTTAACTGCACGCCAACTCTAATGGAAAGTCGAATTTAAAGTGGGTTGATAGCCAATATGTACGCGGACTAGGGGCAAATATTGCTCAAGACCACTCAGTACTTCTTTTTTTGGGAAAGCCTCTGGTGTCAGGTAATGACTCTAGCTCTCTTCCGGAAAGAAAAGTATTGTTTTTGGGGGGTGGCACCCTGGGACTCAAGTCCAATCAAAGTAAATAACATCTGAAAGAAATTAGCGGTACTAAACGCAGTATATTTCGTATTGTCACCCAAGCTTCATCCTTAAATGCTCAGTTGCATTAAATTGTTTGGTTTAAATTGTTTTTTTTCCTTCTCCTGTTTAATACAGACCAAGAATCCCATGTGTGATATGAAAGATGTGGCTTTTCTTCGAAACTATCCGCAGACTATTTTGGAAAAAATCCAGTTCGTCTGCGGTCTTGGAATGTATAAATCTGACATCAGGTAAAAAAAAAAAATGCTTCGTTTACTTTTTTCTTGTCATTTCTATGCTCTTATTTGAAATAAGCTTTTAGATCCTATTGTATTTCCATATTTTGGTAGATGACTAGGTAAAATGATTCCAAGGACGACACAAAAAATCAATAACTAATATTTATAATAAAAGGCAACTTATTTTACCCGGACTCATAATATAACAGATAATAAATATGCATAGCATAACGTGAGAGTTAATAAGGTCATTGGGCAAACCACTTCGCTAAAGTTCGATTTTAGCTAATTACTCCAAATACATTGCCTTTGTGCCAGACAAGGCTTAATAAATGATACACACTACATTACAGTAAAAAAAAGATACCGTATATACTCGAATATAAGACGATATACTGTGTAAGTCTAATCTTGAATAGTAACTATCATGGCTTAAATCGCAAGTAGATTGGCCACCAATCTGGGAGAAGGAAAATTTGCGACAGACAGTAATAGTATACACGGTACCAGTAGTACTGTGAGGATGAACAGAAATAATGCTATTACACTGCAACTATCTATATTTGGTTATTTTTTTTTGTTTTTTTTTTAGCACAAACTCTGCACTGGCATAGGGCGCCACGATATGATATAGTTTGGTTGACCATTACCATTAAATACCTTACTGCATGCCCCATACTTGTGACCTTGTGCCAGAACTATAGTAAACGTAGTAACTAGCAACTGGAGTTAAATCAATTTTAGAGATTATCAAGTATGAAAAAGTGATAATCCTAAACACTATTTACTTGCATTTTGAATTGTTTGTAAGCATCAAACATTTGTAAGAAAACTAAATGGTCGTAAAACTGACTTATAAGGTTATAAGCTAATTCAAGACAAAAAACAATTATGGTAAATTGGTTTATTTGAAAACATAAAAGCAACTTAAAGCTGCACAAATCAAACCAAAGATAATAGCATAGAAAGTGGAATCGGTAAGTCGATAGTAAATTCCATTGGGAAAACCATGAATTCATGTGTGTCTCTCTAGATATAGGTTAAATAGCAGGGTAGAGTGGGCTCTTTAGCTTTGCGTGGCAACCAATCTAAGAGCATGAAATCTCTGAATTCCAAATCTTGGAGAAGTCAATAGAAATATCCTACATTATCTTTCCTAAGAATTCATAGTAGTTCCCAGATAAGAGTCATGAACGTCTTCGTTCCGAATGGACATGGTATCAACAACGTACCTAGCGTTTGTGAAGTTCAAGTCAGTCACAGAATTTACCATTCCTCTAAACAGCATCTCAAAACTGGAAAACATCTACAAAATATAAAGAAAAGATTACTACTAAAGCCAACAAAGCGTAAGCGTACAAAAATGAAAGCAAGAAAAGAAGACAATTATTAATGATAAAATGCTATTAAATTTACAATTTAATTACTATAAAAATCCATAAGAGTAACTGATTCATAGTTTCATAGTAAAGTTCAAAGAAAATTTTCAGTGTATTCTTCTTCTATGAGTTGTGTCCCTTCAGAAAGTGGGTGATCATAGCTCTCCACAAATTTCTATCAGTCGCCACTTAGCTGTGTGTTTTTTAGTATCATTCCGCATCCCTCTACTGCCATTTAGTTACACAACATAATTAGGTAGATAACACGCTGCTTTTCTCTACTTCTCTTGCCTTCAATATTGTAGTTTGAGAGGACACATTAAAGTCAAGCATGGCTAAACATGCATGGAAGGAAAAGGTTTGTCATCAACACATGTCACTCCAAAATTACACATGATTGTTCAAATGACATTGCCTAGTAGATTACTGTTGGTTAAAACATACCTGATTCCTTGGCAGTTGTGAGTTCAATCCCTGGTTAGGATACTGACAATTTTATATATTTTGGCTTAGTGGAACACAAACTACAGAAAATTAACTGATACAAGATATCTCCTAAGCATAGAAAGCAGAATGGGAACAACCTACCATGATCGATTGAATAAAGGGTTTGATTCAAAATCCTGAAAGGTTTCAGAATATAAAAGATACCTGACGTAAACTGGAGGTTACACTAGCCAAAACATGAGTATAACAATTATGAACATGCCGGTCTAAATAGAAAGCCATATAAGAATGATATTTCATTTTAAAAATTCTGACAAAGAAATTAAGTCAGTCACTAATGGTATATCACTAACTTATAGTTTCTGTGGTATATTCTATAACCAATAGTGTACGTGCATGAAAGACCATCAAGATCTTTGAACGATTTATATATAGTTTAAAGTTATTTAGTATGAAAGTAAAAATATATCACCTTACTTGGAGGAAGTAGCAATACGATTTCAATAGTAAACAAAATTTCATATTAATTACAATAACAATATGTAATCTACAATAAAATATAGAAAATTATGATTGAATCTTTTAGTGTTAAAAGTGAATAAATTGATGCAAATGTATATTCCCTAAAATGTATTTATACTTTATATTATATTATATTCTGCCATTCAGTTACACAACATAATTAGGTAGATAACTCGTTGATTTCCTCTACCTCTCTTGCCTTCAATATGCTTTGTGAGTGTCAAATTTTTCAAACCTTCTTTCCTTGTTTGCGTATTCTCTTTCTGTATAATTTTCCTTTTTATTTCCATTTCCTCGAAACTTTCTCGTTGCTTAATTTAAGTATAAATGGAACTACTAATTTTTCGTGTTAATTAATTATACTAATTATACTAATTCACGTAAATAACTAGAAACAAAAACCCGGGGATGACTGCTCTTCTTTAGGCTCACCAACGCATGGCATTAAAATAATAGCAGATCAATAAAAATAAAATAAAATAATAGTAGATAATAAAAGAAATCGCCAATGAAGTTATTAACAAAAACATTTCAAATTGTTATTTCTTAATAGGTCATCAATTACCTATAAACAATGAATATATACACGGTTATCTTTCAGTGTAACATTCATTCGTTATCTCTCACAATTGTTTGTGACAAGATTTTCAGATGAATATAAAGAGAAAAAGTAACTTTTCAGAATTGATTTTTCTGTATATTGTATGAATAAACATCTAACTATTAATCTAAACTTCTAACTCTTGTTTGTTAATCAAATTTATATCACTTATAAATATGTTTTTAGAATTAGATTCACATCTTATGACTTTACATCCTCTTGTTGTTGAAGAAAAAATATAAAGGGAGATAACTGCTGTATAACACTTGATATCGTGACTCGCCTCTTAGCGAAGAACTGGAACATTGTACAGTGTAACCCGGATATAAGAGAGTTGTCGTGACCGGAGAAGAAGTCTCTTATATTCGGGTTTCTCTTATATCCGGGTTTGGTCTATTTTATATACATTAACACAGGCTCTAATTTGGGACCAGAGAAAATCTCTCTTATATCCGGATTTCTCTTATATCCGGGTTTCTCTTATATCCGGGTTTCTTATATCCGGGTTACACTGTACTATATTCTTTAAGTGGAAAACATTGCAAAGATATCGATCGCAGCCGACATGGAAAAATAAATTCTTAACACTGTTAGTCATCAACGAAGCCATTTTATATTAAATAGTTACATCCTTGTCAGAGTTAAGTACAAGCAAAGGCGTTATTATGAAAATGGATTGTGCAGGAACGTCTTTAATCTTTTTCTCTTGTCAGCAATATAACAAACAGGTAAAACAAGTTTCAGGAAAGCTTAAGTTCATGCTTTTCCTAAGCGCGATAGATTGGAGTGATAACAGCGAAAACAACAGAATTTGAAAGGGTTCTGTCACTTCGATGTTCTTTTGTCATATCCTTTCGGCCACTTCACATTACCGATCATGTTTTAATCGCTTTTATTAATAAATCTCGCGATAACAAGTTGAGACTCGTTGTATGTGAAAGTGGATTTTGCATCTGTTGGTTATCAAATGTTTACTTCTCTTTCGTGGATTTGTGAATAAACACCGATGAGAATAAAAATCCTGATTCTTGTTCACTCCATTTTTTTTTCTTCTCTCTTTTCTTTTCTTCTCTTGACTACTAACTTTTCACACGCGGGAACCTCTGCACTAAAAAATACATACCTGAAGAGATGATTTTAGATAAACAACGTCACGTGCTTTAAATTCTTAAAGATCAAACTGTCAGTGTCTTGCAAGCAAGACTAAGACGTCGATCAGGTAGGTTTCAACATGAAACTAAATTGGTAGTCTTTGTCACGAACTAACGTGCCTTCAATTTATTTTCTTTACAGTTTTATACGTTATGGCTTTTTATTGGTCATTCTCACACATTTAACGAGTGGTTCTTAACATCACGTTTATTTATTTTTCTGAAAAAAAAATGAAGGTGTTAGAAATAAATCAATATGTCATATGAGTTGTGTTTTTTTTTCTTCTCTTTATTGATACTAGGGATGAGCTGTACTGTCAAGTGATGAAGCAACTGACGAATAACCCATCGCAAAACAGTGTGTCACGAGGATGGATTTTACTTTATCTCATGGTCGTATCATTCGTTCCAAACGAAACGGTAAAGCACTGGCTAATTCTACTGAATCTTCCTTTTTATAACATTGTAAAAATAAATAAACCTTAACTTAATTCAATTAAAAAAAACTAAAGTCATTTCAAATGTAAAAAGCAAATTTTCCTTAAGCCAACTACAGCTGCGAACCGCTGCATACCAAAACCGAAACTCACATTCTTCTCTCCTAGTAGAACGACGAGATTTGAGATAGGCCTCCAGTTTTGGTTAAGCGTTGCACTATGAGTTGGCTTTTAGTAAAGAACACCATATTAATGGTTCATAGTTTATTACATTTTTACATAACTGAAAATGCGGTACCTATCTATCTATCTATCTATCTATCTATCTCAAAACAAGGTGTTTTGGAACTTATCTTTTCTACACAACACACACTTTTACCTACCTACCTACTTACCTACCTTCTTGCCTATTTATCTATGTATCTATCTACATGACTTTGGGCGAGATTAAATATTTTTCCGATAACGGAAATCATTGTCCGAAATCTCAAATTATTCAGTATCTGTCTATATTTCTGAGATGAGGTATTATGTACGCTATTTACATTGTTCGGACTATCGTCCTGAAGGACACATGGCACAGTGTATAAAGGCGTTAGTTAGATTCAGTGACAGGACCCAAAGAGTGTGAGTTCAATACCTGGTTAAGGCGGTGGGGAGCTTGGAGAGGGGAATTAACAGGAGATAACTGATAACTGATATCCATTAGACATGGCACGTGGAACTAGAACAGTCTACCCCAGTGAGTGAAATAAAGGGTTCAGTTCGACATTCCAACCACCTGAAGAAGCCCTGAGCGTACAACGTTGTGATAAATATGGCAACAAAGATGTGTGCGATAGTCCGAACAATGTAAATAGTGTCTCAAATTATTCATATGTCTATATGTTTTTTAATTATTTCACTCCAACCAAGGCGATGATTCTACTAAAACACAGGGGCTTACTAGAATTTAAAAAGAATGAGAAGACCTTAAGAGAAAGAATTAGAAACCCAATCCTAACAGGATTCAATGGATAAACCTCTACTCAAAAGACGGGGAAGAAGTGAGAGCAGTGCGATAGACAAACCTATCTATTCCTATTAATATATATATATATATATATATATATATATATATATATATATATATAGTTTATATGGGTAAACCTAAGGAGGATAAAATCCAGAGAGCTCAATGTAAATCCAGAGCAAATAATTTAAACAAAAACACCACTTTAAGGTTCCATGTAATAAATTATTTCACCACAGCCCTTTTAAAAGGACTGCGGATCATCAGACTTTACTTCCAAACAAAAAATGAAAAGAAAATTTACACATTTTTGACGGGCCGTATTAAACATATGTAAATTAACGAAGTGAGGAAGTGAGGGGGGAGAGAGAAGACATGAGTGAGTTAGCAGATATTGACACATTTAAACGGTTAACTTAACGGAAGTTATATATTGATATCGAAGGGGTAGAGAAGAAAAAAACCACAGAGAGAAAAAGAGAGAATGAAGTTATGAGAGAAGCTGGCACTAATTTTTTTTGTACAAAAAAAAAAAAAGAAAAAAAAGGGGCTAGAAACAGACGCTGTTATTTTGTTTTACTTTGGAAGTGTGATTTTGGGGGTTCAAAAATGTGTAAATTTTCTTTTCATTTTTTGTTTGTAAAATGATCCGCAGTCCTTTTAAAAGGGTGGTGAAATAATTTATTACATGGTACCTTAAAGTGGTCTGTTTTTTTTTATATATATATATATATATATATATATATATATTTCAATAATTTTGATTAATTCATTGATTAATTCGAAATGCACGGTGGCGTAATGGTTAGCGGCACGGAATGCGGAATCAGAGTGCCGAGTTGGAAATCCAGTCGAGTTCATTACATTCTTAAATACTCTATGAGTACATATCGGGATCCTATAGCCTTGGTTCGCAAACATTTTAAGAGAAGAAGAATTCCGAATTCAAATCAGCCTGAGAGAGGGTTGGGTACCTTCAGGCTATCTTGCCCAAGACTTACCACTGTTGTTATAACTGAAGTACATATGGCGGACTGGTGACCGTAATAGGTTACGGGACTCATGATCGTAATGTCCTCAACTTGTTTGTTATTGTCTATACGATCAGCCGTTGCAGTCTTCGAGATTGTCTCGATGTTTATCGTATTTGGTAAACCGTCGAGAAATGTCGAATCGAAATTTTCATTCACGGGTGAATACGCTAGTAGATATAAGTGTTAAGTGAGTTTAATCACTAGGTAAGACTGTAAATATCGCCTGGTTTAGTGGAATTCTCGGCAGGTTACAAAGTACGACAGGCGTCTGCATATTTATTTTCTCCTTCCCACTCTATCTCTCTCTCTCTCTCACACACACACACACACACACACACATATATATATATATATACATATACACACACACACACACACACACATATATATATATATATACACACACACACACACACACACACACACACACACACACACACACACATATATATATATATATATATATATATCAAAGGAAAAAACTTAACACATCATCGAAAATTCCGGTAATAAATTTATTTCAGCAGGTAAGATTTTAATACCTGCCTGATCAGACCGAAATTACAAAATGGTTTAAATTTATACAGATCATATGTTAAAAATTATTTTAAAAATAAATCACAAGTGAACAGGAATTAAAGTTTAAATTACTTGACCTAGAAGAAATTTTTCTGCAGATTTATGTTATTGTAGAGAGGAGTGGGGAGTTAGAAAAAGGAGAAGCAACGTGTTAACACAATAAATAGAGGTGGTATGGGGAAAACTAGTAAAATATATTGGAATTAAATCAAACTTTATATCATCATTTAATTTACTTCAATCAAATAACAATCAACACCATATATATATAAAAATGGAGTGAAAAATTAATAATATAATATACAAAAAACTTAAAGCATAAATAAATATATATAAGAAAGAAAACAAAAATTCAGTAACAATAATTACAACTTACTTTTGTAAGTCTTAAATTATATCGCTTAACGTCCTCCATAGTTTACCTTCACTTACACAGATTTATTAAATTTAAAATTTTGAAAACCTAATGATATTTTCCCTCCACTTTGTTTTTTAAATACATGTTGCAAAGTAAAAGTACATTTACCAGTCACTCAGGCAGCGAAACGCGTCGGTAACGAAAATTTTTCTTTTTGTATTTATTCATATCATCTTTTACAGATATATTTCATTTATATCAGAATTTTCACATACACACACACACACACATATATATATATATTTTTAAAACAATGAATGTTTCAAAATCTGACATTGTTTTGTATTTTTATAGAAGTTATGTTTAGTGGAAAAACGTGTTTGAGTAGACAGCCCTATTTATTTTAAACGGCGAATGTTTACCGGCTTACAGATCAAATGTCTTATTAAAGAACGTGTATCCCCTGACAGGAAACGAATTTGCATTCCTTTTGTTTTTGTTTTTTTAATCTGAGAAGGCACTTTCGAGCCAAGTGTGGTTTAACCCTGAGCACCAAAAGTTGAAATAACCCACTCGAGAGATCTACATCTCTCCATGGAACCTTTCTAAGTCTATATCTGATGAATTAATTTTCGTACTCGAAGCGTAAAGAAAGTAATTTTAAAGTAATGATTGCATTTTTTTTTTAATCCGGCATTATTTCATATTACTATAAAAATTATCTCTAGTCATTAATTTCGCTGTTTAAAATAACAGCAATGACTAGTCAAACAAATTTAGCCACTAAATTTAACGGTCATAATAAAAAATAATGTCGGATTACAAAAACATGTTTACAATTACTGTCGAAAATAAAGTTAACCGATATAACATTTAAAATGTCACAAAGGGAAATATGTATTTCTTAAGTAGGGTAATTAAACTTCACTTTGCTGTGACGGCTTCTAGTAGCTCAAAGGAAAAAACACATTTGGCTTGAAAGTAGTTTCCCAGATTAGAATTAGAAACAGATTCGGTTCTTATCGGGAAACGTATTCTTTAAGATTTTCAATGGCTAGAGCAGTATACATTATTATTGTGGGGCTCGCACCTTGTACACAAGATGGACTCGTCCAAACTATACTTATACTACGGAGAGATAGCGTGAGAAAGACGTCGGGACAGGGTGTTCATCCAGAGTTATACGAGAGTCCGGAAAGAGAGATAATTACGGCTTCACTTACAGAGACTTGTACATATACTTTTCTACTAACCCGCATTCCTGGACTACTAATCTCCATTTCAAGTTTATATTCTTACGTTTAATACACATATTTTTCTATTTCAATTACTGGTGTTGTTTATTTATTTGTACAGGATTCCATCCCCGGAATCCACAACAATTATTTATCTGTCTAAAATAGCAGGGATGTCTGCTCAAACACGTGTACCCACTAAATATAACGTTTTGTATGAATATATGGATAATCCTGTGAATTTGTATTTAAGCCTGTTTATATCCACATATCTATATCAGTCCATTCATGAGTCAGTTAGACAGTAAGAGATTATCTATCTATCTATCTATCTATCTATCTACTTTCAGTTCGTACCCTGTTTGTTGCAATTCCTGCAAGATTCCCAAACGGAATTTTCACACAAAGTTGAACGAGGTCTTCGACGGACTTTCGCCATGGGAACCAGAGGATTTCCTCCAGGATGGACTGAATTTCAGGTTTCTAATTTAACTGATTTTATACCCACCCGACTAAACCAAAATAATTGTCACTGTTCTCAGTCATTTACTTCTAGGATTATTTCGAAATAATGTGTAACAGTAATCCTTTCTCATTTGATATGCACTTCAGAGGCTTATTGATATAAAAGAAAACCCTAGCTTAATTTATCACATAACTAAATCGAGATAGCCGATCTTTTTTTATTGGCGAAATGCATTTTTTTTTATCTAATTGCTGAAACCTCCTGAACGATTTTATTGATGAAATCAGTAGTATATATAAAAAGCTGGAGGATAAATATAACAAAAAGCCGGTTACAGTTTATTGTATTTCTTCCCCAACTTTTTATTGTGGGAAAATGAAATAAAATAGATAAATAACAACAACAACAACAACAACAATAATAATAATAAGAAGAAGAAGAAGAAAAAATAAGAAAAAAAAAATTTTTTTCCCATGATGCTAAGAGTAAAGGAACTAGAAATGTGATTACTCCACTTGGCTTCGTCAAACGTCGTTAGGTGGCGCTGGCTCCCTTTCTTTTCTCCTCCCTTGCTCCATGATGTAGTACCACGTGGTAATTACGTTCCCACTGGGAACGTAGTTTCCCCAGACAATGACGACTGAAGTCTATTGCCACTTTCCAATCCATGACGCTCGCACGTGGTTTCCAAAATCTCAATCTATGAACTACGTCAAGCTTTCTCTTTGGTTGTTCCCATTCAGAGCAAGGCTGACTTGAGCGCGATCATTGTAACGATGCTTATACTGACCTACGCTAACTTCTGGACAAAGAAAAAGAAAACGGATATTTCATAACCATTTTTTAACTCGCAAACGATAAAGCAAAGAGAAACTTTCCTTTAGTTGTTCCAACTCTGCGCAAGGGTGAACATGGATACGATACTTATAGTTACCTACCCTAACTTCTGGATCAGAAAGAGAACAGACATACCCAAGAGATATTGAGAACTTTTTTTTTTTTTTTACTAAAGTCACCATAAAAACAATAAACGTCTGTAGTAGAGACTTAAGTTTTGGATGCTTCTATCTTTGTCTACATATTGAACAAGCACCCCATAAAATGCACACACATACGCAACCTGTTAACTTTCATAATATGGATAAAACTGATTCTACCAATTAAAGAATTATTTGTCGAAAGAAGGTTTTATTCTATTTGTCTCAGTTTAAATGCAAGATTTACAAAATTTTCCACTTCGTGATATTTAAAAAAACGATTTAAAACAAGGTACAAACAATTTCAATAAAGGGCTTACGGTTATATAGCGTTGAAAAACCGGTTTCCGTACGATGACCGAATTAAAGAAACTTCGAGTCTGTTCAGTGCCTAGATGTGTGACCCCTTGGAAATACCAGGGACTATAAACTTGGATGTGCTGATGGTGTAATGGATAACAGCTCGGAATTGTTAATCGGAGGGCCGAGTTCTAATTTCAGTTGGGTTCGTTACATTTATTTATGTGCAAATATAGTCATGCACTCACCTCTTCTCCAGCTATTGGCTAATTAGTAAAATTTATGTCACTAAAACATTATTATCTCCTACCCCTCAAATAATCTTACAATCTAAAAGTATTTTTTGGCTTTAAATAACATGCAAGTGTTTAATAAACTGTAGAAAACGAATCAATCGAAATCACAAAGATATCTTGTATTATATATTCACCATTGTTTGCAATGGCTTGCTGCCACATATCAGGAAATTATTCAACGCCTTTTGAGTAAAATTCCGCAGGTTTTGATGCGAAAAAATTTGGACAAATTATTGAAAGTGGTTTTTATCAGAGAAAGTTTTCCCCATTGAAGCATTTTGCAGTGATCAAAAAAGGTAGTCATCTGTTGGTGCAAGGTCGGGTAAATATTCCTTGTTGGGTAGAACAGATCAACCGAGTTCCCAATTTTTTCTTTATGTTGTTCTTGTTTTTAGATTGTAAGGATGTGTTGGAGATAGTAATGATTTATTGATTTTCTAGTCCTACTACTTAATCCGTAGCTGAGGGGAAAAAGATGTAGATTTATACCTTTTCAGATGGTATTTTCGTGTAAGTGAATATAACAAACACAACTGGAATTTGATCTGGACTCTCCGATTTCTCATTTCAAGCTATTATCCATTACAACACCTCCACACAATACAGTAGTGAAAGAGACGTATATGATAATAGAAAAACATTCAAACAAAGATATCTGAGAAGCAATAAAACTGTAGTATGTTATGGTCGAAATGATGGTGTCATGGGTCCTTACCTATAATTACAGAATGAACTCTTCCTAACACTATGTATACTACGCCTCTCAAGAGAGAGGGACGAATCAAGCCGAGTTTCTCGGCTTGACGGTCGAACTCTCTGCTTTTGAGCAGAAAGGAACCCGGACGAGGTTCCGCCGAAGGGCAGAATCTCGTCCGTGGTGAATGACCTACCCGATCTCGTTTTTACGAGTTCTACGGGCATTTTTTGGCTGAGCCTACGGGCTTAGGAAACCCACGATAAAAATGACCTTGTGTCGCATGCAACCCTCGTGGGGGGGCTAGATACCCAATCAAGCCGAGCTTCTCGGCTTGACGGTCGAACTCTCTGCTTTTGAGTAGAAAGGAACCCGGACGAGGTTCCGCCGAAGGGCAGAATCTCGTTCGGGGAGAATGACCAACCTGATCTCGTTTATACGGGTTTTACGGGCATTTTTGGCTGAGCCTACGGGCTCAGGAAACCCACGTAAAAATGACCTTGTGTCACATGCAACCCTCGTGGGGGGTGGCTAGATACCGAATCAAGCCGAGCTTCTCGGCTTGACGGTCGAACTCTGCTTTTGAGCAGAAAGGAACCCGGACGAGGTTCCGCCGAAGGGCAGAATCTCGTCCGGGGTGAATGACCTACCCGATCTCGTTTTTACGAGTTCTACGGGCATTTTTTGGCTGAGCCTACGGGCTCAGGAAACCCACGATAAAAATGACCTTGTGTCACATGCAACCCTCGTGGGGGGGGTGGCTAGATACCGAATCAAGCCGAGCTTCTCGACTTGACGGTCGAACTCTCTGCTTCTGAGTAGAAAGGAACCCCGACGAGGCTCAGCCGAAGGGCAGAGTCTCGTTCGGAGAGAATGACCAACCCGATCCCGTTTATACGGGTTTTACGGGCATTTTTTAGCCGAGCCTACGGGCTCGCGAAACTCACGTTAAACTTGGCCTTGTGTCACATGCAACCCTCGTGGGAGGGTGGCTAGATATCGAATCAAGCCGAGCTTCTCGGCTTGACGGTCGAACTCTGTGCCTCTGAGCAGAGAGGAACCCGGACGAGTCCCCGCCGAAGGGCAGAGTCTCGTTCGGGGAGGTTGACCAACCCGATCCCGTTTATATGGGTTATACGGGCATTTTTTGGCCGAGCCTACGTGCCACATGCAACCCTCGTGGGGGGAGGTGGCTAGATACCGAATCGAGTCGAGCCGATAGTAGTTCACTCCAAACCAGACTGACAGTCATACTAACACCTTCCACATCTCGTATTATTATTTCGTGTAATATACCTTCGTTATTTCTACTCTTTTGTTCGTGTTGTTCTTCCTTGGTTCTAACCTGGACCATAACAAGTAGAAAAGTTAACAATATCACTGGACCAACGATTCATTGAAAGTTATAAAATCCCACATAGACCATGTATATAAGTAAAATAATAAAACAATTCATTCGTGTATATAGGACATTATGTTAATATTTTTAGATTTATTTAAGCCGTTATCCATTATACCACCTACGCATCTAAGCTTACAAAGATTTCATTTTGTTGTCATTTATCGATTTCTTTTCGTAGGCAATCAAGAACTACAAACCAATCCTTATTCCAGTTACGTTGATGAATGGACAAAGACTGCTGATCCCAGCTGACTCAGCGACGACAGTTCAAGAAATGTGCCAAGCCATTGCAAGAAAAATCGGCTTGAGAGAAACAGCTGGCTTCTCCCTTTATGCGGCGATCTATAAAAGAGTAAGTTTTTATATATTTTTCATATTGCAACTGAAGAAAAGAAAGCAGAAAGACACCACCAAGAGACGTTCTACCTGAGCATTGTATCAACAAATGCCACTTTTTTTTATACTCCTACACTCGAATATCATTTACCACCTCCTCTATTGTGGGAAAGATGTTACAGGTGTTCGGTTTAACGTGGGATGTTCATACGCGTACATACAGAGAAAGAATAAAAATTACCCAGTCCCTGCGACCCAATGTTACCCTAAACATCTACATCCATCAGCACTACCTCTTTAGTAAAATAGGAAAGGTGCTGCCACAAGGTTGAAATTCCCAAAACCAGACTTAAACTGAAAAGAACAGACAATTTTGATCACAGTGCAAAAAGCTGGGTAAAGTCAGTGTGAGGTCAATTAACTCTGCCTAACGTTGGCAACAGACCAGGGGTCACCAAGCTTTTTAGACCATCGAACCAGCATGTACAAAAACATCAGTCATAATTTTTAAGTTAAGAGTAGAACTTCCATTGCATTTTTCTTCATTATTGTTTATCGATATAATTCAGTTTAGCTACGTTTTCTTATTCTTTGTGCAATTTCTATTTTTCTGATACTAGACGTGTTTGTTCGAATAATAATAATAATAATAATTTCGTGATCAAGGACCGGAAAAACAGAATGTACTGTCTTATTGGCATGGAAGTCCCTGTAGACTGCAATGTATTTTTGAAGATTTTCAAAAAAAAGCTATTAAAATACAATGATTTTGAAGTGAAAACGTAAACAAAATGTGACACACGAGGACATCAATAATTCCAATTGTTGGTGGGATCATCGGTGTTTCTGATTATAGATTGTCTATTTTTTTTTTTTTTTTTACAAAAATACTGAGTAGAAAATGTCATGATGCCATTTCTGACCTCAGGTCTCTGGGCGGGACCCGGAAAGAAATGTGTACACACCAGAAATCAAAGGAAATAATAATAATAATAATAATAATAATAATAATGAGAAAAGCTTATATAGGTAATACTAAGCACATTCAATTCATATAGCTTTTTATCGATTTAGTTGATATCATTAATGGGAAGGATGTGGTCAATGAACATTAGCAAGGGCTTTGATATTTGCTTTGAAATGGGTGAGTTTTAGTCGAAAATCACCTCAATTTATTTATTGACACCCTTTTAACTGCCAGGAATTTATTGACCCTCTGGATAGTCTTATAGGCAACAACGTTCGATACCAACCGCATTGGTGACCCCTGCAGTAGACGTACAGGCTCAGTAAAAGAAACGTACAAGTGAATGATACTTGTTAGTATTAAACTGCTACTAAATATCCTCTAAGCATGAAGAGAAAGAAAGATTTAAACTCATGGTTGAAAAAAAGGTTTCGGTTTAAAATCCCGTCAAGTTTACCGAATACGAAGACAGACATGCAAAATACAGAATGACACAATGGCCGAAACATCGTTGATATAACAACAAAGATGAGTATTCTGGTTCGAATAGCATATTGTAGAATAATGAAAATTCTACATCTCAAGATTTTCAACAGAGGATAAGTATTATCAACTGAAACTCAAATGGTATATTGCTCATATAATAAATACTAGCAACATGTCCCGGCGTTGCCCGTGCTTGATTCAAAAATCGTACGACTCATACAGCAATCGCTATCACTTGATTTAAAATATTATTGCCCTTCCTTGCCTTTAAAGGCGTGCCCTTTGCCGTGCTGATGTTGCTACATGCCTTACTTCTTGCCAATCTCACACTGCAATTTTTTTCTAAGCTCTATACTAAACCTTAAATCTGTTACGAAAAAAGAACTAAACAAAATGAACACAAAACGATCAGCTTTAAAAAAGGACTCGTAACTGGAAAAACCGAATGAAAAAAGAATGTTAAGAACAAATACTTTTTCACACCCAACCCAATTCTGCGGAATCAGAATCAACGTTGAATTTAAGCAAGCGAATGAGCCAATTGGAGTAAAGTGCCATGTAGATCTAAATTTTTCCCACTCGTGACGAATGCAGCTATCGATTTTTTTTTGCATGCTAGCATGCTAGTTAACATTCGTGTCAGTCAGCACTCACGCTGGCCAACAGAATCTTCCTGTTTATTCGTGGCAGCCAGCTATTGGCTCTCTCTATGGCCAGTAGAAAATGGCCGCAAACTACATGAAAACTGGCGTAGAATCATGAAAAAATCGATTATTTCCACTATCGATGGGAGTTGGGAAATGCAACGTCGGTCTTAGCCTTCTCGCTAACTTGGAGCATGTGCATGTAAATTTTGGTGCAAATCCGAAAATTGCAGCCGTGCATTCGTTACACACTCACACACATCCTGCCTTTTATAGATAGAGATACCATGATAATTCCCTAACATAAATTGTTTTTAATGTTATAAACATTGTGAAAACGTTACATTTTATAATGAAACCTGAAATAATATATTTGTTAATAAGAAAAGTCGGAAAAAAGAAGAAATATAAACAAATACAAAATAAGAAAAAGCAGTCGTTTGAAAATAATGATCACGGTACTTCACAAAAGATGAAACGTTAGAACAATGAATAACCACATACATTTTTACTCACACCATGACAATATGACTAAAACCGGTATAACAATAATTTTAAAAAAATTTCAGAGCATTTAGAATAAGTAACCTTTCTACTTATTTAGATGAAGAGCTTAAATACATTGTAAATACATTCAAAACGATACAATACTCTGTTAACATTATACTAATAGGTAAAAAAAAGCTCTACAGATACACATCAATATTGAACGTCAGCTAAGACTTGTGAGTATTCTATGTCTAATAGATAAATATCTTTGTCCACAAATCTACCTACCCAAAAAATTGCTAATAAAATCAAAGACCTTGGAATTAAAGCCACCCTAACCATATCTTCTATCATAAAAGACATGATAAACCAAAAACCAGAATGATACATATCTTTCAAATGCTGGTAAATATGCAGTGCGTTCAAAAAGTATCCGATTTCTTCGCAACAAAATTAATGCTTCGCGGGCGAAATCATTTGGGTGGGAAATGACGACACCATTCTTGCGCATTAGTGAAAGTTTTCGCGCCAGTAGGCCGCATAAGTTACCAGCTGTTACAGCGAGAGTACAGACGTGTAGTGCGCACTCGTTAGATTTTCGTTTTCATGTAAGATGACCTAACGCATCGAGCAGATATATTGCATTAAGCTTTTTTTCTGTTTTAACCCTTTAAGCCCTGACCATAGCTTTACTGGTGGTAGAGAAAAATGACGTAATGCCCAGCCACCGGTTGAACGGTGGGTAAACACTTGTAACTATCTTTTTATCTACCGTGAAACATTACCAATTATTTGCGAATTTTGACTTAGGAGCTCAGGCAAAAGGGTTAAAATTGTTCAGGAACGCTGGGCTGAAAGACTTATGAACAACAGATCATTTACGGATCCGAACACACCACGTCTTCGACAGGCTCCCTTCTCTCTTGATTTGGCACTGTGTGACATCTGACTCTCCCCCAATCTGAAAACCACTGAGGTCATGTTTGAAGCGGTTGTACTAGACGTTGATCTGAAATTTTGCCCATGGCGTCATCGTCATCAAAGGCCTGCTGAATGTTCTGGATGCTTGGAGCTTGTGTATTACCAAGCTTTTGGCACACTGTATATAATCTCATGTAGTAACTGTGATCAAATTGATATTGGTGATGGACAGTGTAGTTTAAGAAACTATAAACACAAAAGAGACAGAAAAATTGATAATTCATTAAATTCCTTATTCCCCCGCTATGCAAAATACAAATCATCCATTTGATTTTAAAAAGCGCTAAAATGGTTAAAAGTATTTATCATCAATTGTCTAGAAGAATTCTTGAATCAGCTCTGATATCACAATTCACTTCGATCAATAAAAAGCACCTTTTCTATCTAGTATAATACTTAGAGAGAACAATATTAAAATAGATACTTATAAAACATCTTAATAAAGTTTTAATTAAATGTTATACAGGGTGTCCATAAAGTTCGTGTGCTCTTTAAAAAATTTATAACTTTATTTGTATTTGCGATAGAAATAATCTGTAAAAAATGTTATAAAGTTTAATGTACCTAGTTTTAAGTATAACTAAAATAACTAATGTGATTTCAAGCATTACTGTAAATCAGTTGGCAAATGTTTTCCGTGAACTGGAAAATCGTATTACCCTTTGTATTGCTAATGATGTGGAAACTTAAATAAAATTTCAATAAAACCTTAAAAAAGAGATTTACTTCTTTCTAATCCTTTTTACAAATTATTTCTATCGAAAATACAAATAAGATTATGAATTTTTTAAACAGCACACGAACTTTATGGACAGCCTGTATTTACCTTAAAACCTTTATAATATATAATCATAAATTATGATTAAAATTATAATTATTATTTTCTTTTGATATACATACATTATTTTTCGAACCATAACTTTCTTTCATTTATTTTTATTTTTCTATGTCAGAATACAATATTTACAATATTTTAATATTTTTCCGTCGTGAAAATCTCATTAATTTATTTATGTATATATTTTTATATGTTTATTTTGTTTCAAATTGGCCATAGCGTTTTTAAGTATCTATATTATCACATATTAAATAATGGGTTTAGTTAGAAATTCCCTGTAGGTTACCCGGATCGACATACACATGATGAAGGCCGGGGAGTACAACGATCGAAACGAAAGAAAGAGTGTAAATAATGATGACTCCTCATCCCTGAAATTCAGACAGAAACTAGCTTTGTAAACATATTCTGACGTTTTCTTTTGTGCAGATCTCCTGTTTGGGCGATGGCTTTCATCGAATCATGGATACAATCACTGAATGTGAACAGTACTCCAAACAGATGTCCGTAAGAGAGAATCATTCTCCATGGCGCCTCTACTTCCGGAAAGAATATTTCACTTCCTGGGAAGAAAGTTTCTCGGACCCAGTAGCTGTTGACCTCATTTATAGTCAAATGATGCGAGGTATATCCGTTTCGGAATATAAAATCGATGTAAGTATTTATATATATATATACATACATACATACTCAGCCAGAGAGCTGAGGTTACAAATGGCATTATGACATTTTCCGCTGATCATTTTTGTAAAACTAAAATCACATACATTTTACATAAATGAAGCTCTTTTTAATGTGTGAGCTGTACTTGTCAGTACAATTTCTTTTATTTCTTTAAGGCATGGGCTACCAGGAATCCCTTCATTGAATTTATCGGACACTTTTCCGATCAATCCGAGGACTCCAACTACAGCTGGAATTATTGATGTCCTCATGTGTCACATTATTGAGATTTCCATTTCAAGATCTTTGTATTTTGATATTTTTTGAAGATCTTTAATGATACATTACAATCTGCAAGGACAGCCATGTCAATAAGAAAGCACATTCTGTTCTTGTGGTCTTAATGCGATTAGCTTTAATATGTTTATTGTAAAATCACATAAAATTGTTACAGGTCCTATCTCTGGAACCGGTTCTGGGCGATCTTCATGCCAGTTTCTTGTAGTTTCATTATTATTATTATTTTTATTTTCTTTGATTTCTGGCGTTTACACATTTCTTTCTAAGGTTAGAAATGGCAGCATGACACTTTCCACTGACAAAAAAAAAAAAGAAAAAAAAGAAAAAAACAGAGATTACATAGATAAAACCCTTCTTAAAGTGTGGGCTGTACTTGTCAGAACAATTTTTTGTATCTCTTTGAGGCATGGACTTCCAGGAATCCCTTCGATTAGTCTACTGGAGTCTTTTCCAACCATTCCTAGGACTCCATTATTATTATTATTATTATTATTATTATTATTATTATTATTATTTCTTTGATTTCTGTTGTATACATATTTCCTTGCGGGACCCAACCAGAGACCTAAAGTCAAAAAATGAGTTTATAACGTTTTTCACTGATCATTTTGTAGTTTTTCACTGATAATAATAATAATAATAATAATAATAATAATTATTATTATTATTATTATTATTATTATTTGTGCGTGTTATGTTTCCTGCTTTGTATCCTGTAGAGATGGGCCCAAACTATGGTTCTTAGGCCCTGTAGGAGAATTGTCATTGAATTGATAGCAGTTTTCTTTGTATATGGGATGTTCCTAGTAGGGCAATCTTATAGTGGTGTTACCTGGGACACTGTTAGTAAAATTGTCCATTCCTTTACTCGCGAGGCTCAGAGTTCCAATTATTATTGGTACAGTCTTAATCTTCATTCCCCACATCCTTTTAATCTCGATCTCCAGGTCTTGTATTTGGACAATTTCTAGATTTTAATGGCGGTGTATCTCTCTCAGATGGTACTGCTATGTCAATAAGCATGCACTTCCTGAATTTCTTGTTTTTTTGATGATATCTGTTGGCTTTTATTTCCCTGTCAATTTGAATTAGCATGTATCAGAGGATAGTTACATCGTTATTTTGGGTAACTGTGTCTGGTTGGTGCTCATGCCATCTCTCAGTGGTTTCGATTTTGTGCTTCTTGCATATTTTCCAATGGACATTTGTCGCTGCCTTGTTAAGTCTGTATGTATATTTATTTTTTTTACTAGTTCCGAACATAATATGGTCGACAGTTTCATCATATTTTCTGCAGATCCTACATTTAGGGTTAGTTCTATCCTTGATTATGTGATATTGATAGTATCTGGTTGCGAGGCTTTGGTCCTGAGCTGCAATAATTAGGCCTTCTGTCTCAGCTTTCAACCAGGTTCTCCTCAGCCACTGATTTGTTTTTTGTTTTTTGTTGTTGTTGTTTTCTATATCTGCTTCTTTTGTTCTTTTTAGGTATTTGTCATGCAACACCTTGTCCTCCCAGTTTTTGCTTGTAATTTCATTTGGCCAAGTTGTTTTGCTTTCTGTTTTATTCATTTGGCGTAGATGGTATTTGCTTTTTTTGTTGGGAGACATTCAGGTATATTAAGTTGTTTCTTGAAGAGTGCATTTTCTTTGTTGATGGAGTATTTCTGGTGTTTTACTATTTATACGAGAGTGTCATTCGTTTTTCTAAGGTATGTTTCCAATCCGATTGTTGTAGTTTTTAGACTTAGTTCAAATTGAATTAAGATTTTGGTACGTACAGAGACTATCAACGTCTGATTTCGGGTGGTGCATCCTATTTTGGGTAAGAATTTTTCTGTTATTGGCGTCTAGTCTTTTAATGTCATTCAACTTCTATTTAATAATATTTAAGCTATATGTTACTACGGGTATAGCTAAGATGTTGATAGCCTTCATTTTATTGGCCCCATTATGTTCGCTTTCTAGTATCAAACGCACTCTCCTATAAAATACTTTTAGGATCTTTTTTTCTTCATAATTGAATATTGTATTCCGTCTCCTTCATTAATTCCTAAGTATTTGTATGTACCATCTTGGACTAGTTCCTTAATCTTGTTGTTGATATCAAGTTCTAAATCTGTAGTTTTCGTTAGCTTGCCGTCTTTGAGAGTGGCTTTGACTCATTTGTCGATTCCGAACTTCATCCTAATGTCTTCACTGAAGGTTTTGACAGTGGTGAGTAAGTTTTTCTGTTGGTTGTCATCCTTCTCAAACGTTTTAAGATCATCAGTGTAGAATAGGCGATTCAGTTTGCGATTCTGTGACTTGTATCCGTAGCTACTGTTGTTCAGTAGGCAGCTGAGTGGCGCTAATGCAAGGCAGAAGAGTAGTGATGGTGACAATGAATCACCTTGGAAGATCCCACTTTTGATGTTGATTGGTCTCAATGTTAACGGCCGGGTTTAAGGTTTAAGCTTAGTTTAGTCTTCCAGTTTTACATGCTCTGCGTTATAAATTTGACCGTTGTGGGGCATACTCTGTATATTTTAGGCTCTTCTCCATCCATGAGTGTGGTACACTGTTGATCGCCGTTCTGTAGTCGATCCATACAGTCGATATGTTTCTTTTACTTCTTTTCACCTCTTCCAATACTGTTTTATTGATATTTAGTTGGTAACTTCCTCTTTTACATCCTTTCTGTTCTGCGGTGAGTAAATTGTTTTTCTCAAGTATGTCCTCTCCATTATGATAGAAGTGAAGATCTTGTATATTGTCGGTAGGCAGGTGATGGGCCTATAGTTCTTCGGGTCCTGCGTCTCTGGTTTTTGGAAGTAGTTATGTTACTCACCACGTGAGCTATTTGGGGCATTTTGTGGGGGTTTCTGATTATATCATTGTATGCCCGTGCAAGGTATATTGTTTTATTAATATTTAGTTGGTAACTTCTTCTTTTACATCCCTTCTGTTCTGCGGGGAGTAAATTGTTTTTCTCAAGTCTCTCCTCCCCGTTATGATAGAAGTGAGGATCTTGTACATTGTTGGTAGGCAGGTGATTGGCCTATAGTTCTTCGGGTCCTGCGTCTCTGGTTTTTGGAAGTAATTATCTTACTCACCACGTTAGCTATTTGGGACATTTTTCTGGGTTTATGATTATTGGTGGTTGCTAGATAAGTTTTTATCGCAAAATTAGTTTTTCAGTCTATCCCTGGTGCTTTCTAGTTTTTCATTTTGCAAATGGCAGCGGTTGTTTCAGTAATATTGATATCCGACCATTTTTGGCACTCTATATGCGTATATTGTTTCTGTTGTAGCTTGATCCATGTAGCTCGTTCATTGTGCATTTTGCAGTTTTTCCACATCTTACACTAGAACTCCTCGACTTCCTGGATATTAGGTGGGTTATTTAGGTGGGTTCCCGATATAGTTTCCTGGCATATTCTTTGAAGGTCTTGTTTTATCAGAAGAATCTGTTTCTTTTATCATAACGCCTGATTTCTCTGTTGCTTTTCTTGAATTTGTTGCTTCAGCTTATCTTTAACTTTTGCTACGTCAGTCTTATTCTTTATATGAAGGCTTCGTTTCAGTTGTCTCCCTTTTCTTTCTTCCATTTTGGAGTCCTTGTCTACTTCATTTACAAGTGACAATTGTCCTAGTTGTTTATTTATTTCGGTTTCTGCTTTTTCTTTCCAGACTGGCATTTTTCTTTTTCGTTATCGTTTCGTTTTTATTTTTTTCACCTATTGTTTCTGCAATCGTTGCCGAGGCTGCGTATATAAGATGATTAATTTCTGTCAGATTCATCAGTCTTTCCATTTTGTCTCTTATTTTTCCAATTGCTTGGTTATGGAAGTTGATTGTTTCCTTCACTATACGGTTCTTTTTTACATTCTTTCCTCGAAAGACATTTCCTTTACATTCTCCCATTTATTATTATTTCCTTTGATTTCTGCTGTATACTGATTTCCCTCCGGGCCCTAACCAGATATCCGACCATTTTTGGCACTCTATATGTGTGTGTGTTTTTCCTGTTGTTGCGTGATCCATGTACTGTTTCCTTGTGCATTTTGCAGTTTTCCCTCATTCCTTCGCTTGAATTTATTGCTTCAGCTTATCTTTTGCTACGTCAGTCTTATTCTTTATATCAAGGCTTCGTTTCAGTTATCTCCCTTTACTTTTTCACCTATTATTTCTGCGATAGTTATCGAGGCTGTGTATATAAAATGATTAATTTCTGTCAGGTTTATTGGTCTTTCCATTTTGTTCCTTATTTTTCCAATTGCTTGGTTAGCGAGAATGATGGTTTTCTTCACTTGACGGTTCTTTCTTACTTTGGAATTTTCCTCGAAAGACATTTTCTTTACATTCTCCCATTTATATCGAATGTTTTTTGCCATCTCTGTTTCTCTCTCATATTCGTCATTATCGTCTTCTGTTTGCTTGTGTACCTCTGAGGGATTATTACAACTGGTTTCTATTTGTTCTGCATATATCTTCTCTAGATTTAGCCCCTCGATGTTAACGTTTACTCTCTTTTTGATGTTTTCTCGGATGCTTTTGAATTATATGTCAGGTACGCCTCACATTGGCTAGTTTATAGGCATCAATGTTTAGTCTGTTTGAGTTTATAGGTATCAATGTTCTAGTCTGTTTGAGTTTATAGGCATCAATGTTCTAGTCTGTTTTTTTTTCTCGAAAGTTATCATAGGCGGTTTTTTATAAAGCAGTATAAAATGCTATCATTACTTCAATATACTCTTCCCTAGACCATTTATTTGTTGTTCTTTTTATGGGATTTTGTTCTCGGCGCGGTTTTCCTCTGGTTCTCGTTGGGTAGAGTTTTTTTCCCAGTTGCAGACTTTTCGACCCCAGTCTGGTTCTTCACTGGGGATCGCGGTCGTTGTCGACCCACGTGACGACCGATGCGGTTTAGCAATATTTTTCGTTGTGTCAGCATTATAGTTAGTTCTTATTTACCCATACGTGGAGACTGGTTCGTGGGCGTCAGAGTATATCCATACCATGTTGGGCCAACACGTTCAGGGGGCAAAACCCTCTCCTGCTATTTTTGGTAACGGTAAAATCTTCATTTATAAGCGTTTGGATCCCAAGGAAACACCACGTGCTCCAAGATACTCCAACATAACTTCATTATTATTATTATTATTATTATTATTATTATTGTTATGGGACCTTACCCATAATAACATAATGGACTATTCTATACGTAATAAATACTGCGCCTCAAGAGGAAGCAGAGAGTTCAGTCTGAAGTCTGGAGTGAAGCCCGTCAGGAGTCTGTCAGTCAGTCAGAGCGAGCAAATCAGTCAGTCGAGTCAGAGGCAGTCCGAAACAGAGTCGCGTTCAGACAATTACTACTAAACCTGATTGTTCGTACTAACACTTTCTACTTCTCTGTATATATTCTTGTTTGTAATATATCTGTGTTATTCCATATCCGTGTTTGAGTTCTTCTTTATTGGCTCTACCTTGAACTATCACCGTGGTACAAGGAACCGGACCATAACAATTATTATTATTATTATTATTATTTATTGTATACACGTTTCCTTCTGGATCCCAACCAGAGACCTAAGGTCAAAAATGGCTTCATGATATTTTTCACTAATAATTTTTGTAATTTTGCACTTATTATTATTATTATTATTATTATTATTTCTTCAGGAAGAAAATCTGATTAAGTTTAGTGCCATCAAATTCATGCTGGACTATGAAGGCAACCAACGAGAGAAACTGGCCAACTTCATTAAAACATGGCTTCCTCAGGGAAGCCTCGAAGAAAAAGATCTTAGCCAATGGGCTGCGTTAATTACAGACAAAATACAAAATGATTTTGAAAATGGCCCCGAGAGGAATGCACATTCCTACAAGGTGGAAGTTGCGAGTTATGCAAAAGAACATTTGTACAATTCATTCGCACGGTTCTATGATACTAAGTTATTCACAGGGCCAGATTCCTCTTGGTCAAAAATAATGGTTGTACTCCATTGGAAAGGATTGTCTGTTCTGAGTGAAGACGAAATTCAGAAAATTTTGATTCCTTATATTGAAATAGTAGACGTCAAGAAAGATCGGTAAGTGATCCGTGCCTTTTATTAATTGTCATATTTTCTGTTGTCTGTTATAAAAACTTTCAAGATTGTTAAATTTCTGTTTGATTCAGACGTCTCCAATTTGGAGTTCACTTCTTAGGTAATCCCTTTGGCTAACAACTATATATTCTATCATTCTGCCCTTAAAAGGACATAATGAAACTTAAACCGATTCTGTAACTGATTTAACCCCATGGCAAAATATGACAATAAAAGAACGTGTAGCATAAAAATTAACACTATAAGTACTGCTGTAGTCGGTGTGAGAGAAAGGATGGAACCAATTCCTCTTCGGGCCAGTATTGTATTCAGTTTTCTTTCACTCTTTTGACGGTTATACAAGAAAAGAAAGCCTAATCTGCCATGTTACTTAACTCATAGGTGAATCAATTTGGATTCATACCCTTTTCAAGAGTATTAGTGTGAAATGATTTGGTCAGAATGTAAAATCTTTCGAACGAGAGTAGAGGTTTATCCTTTGTTTCCTGTTTAGGATTGGGTTTCCACTTCCTTCTAAAGTCTTCCCATTCTCTTTAACTACCAGTACCCCCCTTGCATCTTAGTGGGATTATCGCCTTCCTTGAGCTAAATTGATTAAAAAAAAATAACAAACTCGGTACGCCAATTCAACTTTCCGTGACAATAAAGTTTACGCTATCCGCGCTGTCATAAGTTATAATAATGACTAGTTGCTAGCTAATCCCTGTCGTAGACGCCTGCTCAGGTACACTGCGCGTCTTCAACATCCACATTACCAACTTGTGAATTATACTGCAAGTATGTTGACCAAACCTTAAAGTTTCTACATGGAAACGCATAATCCGACATGATCAGTAGTTGAACAAGGCCAGTACGCTCTAAATCCCGGCACGTAATGACTTTTGATATCGTGCTAGTACATCGACCGACGGCTTCCGAACCGTTTCGTCTAACTAGATTCTCTCAAAGACTACGTCAGTCTGTTGTATGGTTTTCAAGAGCTTGCCAACAGTATCATACATTGGAATCATCTCCCCATGGCTGATATTATCAAGATGTGATATAATGGAATGTCCTGTCACACCCATGAGTGACTACACTATCTATAAGTATCTACAAGTAAACAGACTACAGAGGCTAGCTGCGACCTGTTCCAGCTAAACAGTCGAAGTCTCTGCCTTCGGGCTGAGAGGATTCCGGCCGAGGCTCCGCCGAAAGGGAGGTAGACTACCCCTGAACCCGTTTATACGGGTTCGAAAGGGAATATTTTTGGCCGAGCCTACGAGCTCGGAGAACCCACGTTCAACCGGCCTTGTGCCACGTGCAACCCTCGGGGGATAGCTAAATATACTAACCGAGATCTGTTTCTCAGCTCTCAGCTGGTGTCGAACTCTCTGCCTTTGAGCAGAGAGGAACCCGGACAAGGCTATGTCGAAGGGCAGAGTCTCGTCCGGGGAGGTAGACAGACCCGAACCCGTTTATGCGGGGTTTACGGGGAATTTTTGGCCGAGCTATGGCCGCTGCCTTGATCTTGAGTTGCTCTTGGGTCTTGCATTGGATAGTATATAAGTATATGAAGTCACTGCTGCCATATATGGTCTGGTGCACTCGCTGTTCATCTCGAGGTCCTTGACAAAATTCAGAGACGGATATACAGCGTGGTTGGTCTTTACTCTCTGTAACCCCTTGCGTGTTAGTGGCACTTCCTCCTTGCTTTGGAGTGATTTGCTTAAAAAAAAAAAAAAAAAAAAAGGAAAAAGAAAAAAAAGTCATAAATTAGAAATAAATGTAATTTGATGAGTTTGTTAAATGAAAAGTGTACGTAATTTGCCGGCGAATTTTGCTAACAACTTGCAACTAATGGAAGGTCGGTAGTTCTCGCGTAAATCTGAGTCGTACTTAACAGATCCCAGCTAGTAATATTTACCAATCTCCCCACCGGGTAGGATGTGGCACAAGGCCGAATTTAATGTGGGGCAAAGTGTTCGAAACTGAATTCAGTTTTTGAAAGATGAAATTTGGAATATTTTCCAGATGGCCATGACGATTTCATTCTAGCGTTTAAATTCCCTACAAGTTTCATAGACTTTGTATTGATGTTTTAGCGCCAGAAAATAATGTTTCAAGGCAAATTTTAATTTTTAACTTGAATAAAAGAAGAAGTAACAATTCTTAACGCAAAAATAAAAATCAGAATTTCCACATTTATTTTGAGGAAATTCACAAGTTCGATCGCAGGCGAATTTATAACCATTGCGAAATCCACGATTTCATAATAAAACAAAGCCTTACAAATTCAGCTTCAACAAAGGACAGCCCGAGTTATTGCTCTAGTTTCACGTTTTCGTGATCTTCAGACGACTAGAACGGATATATATATAAACTGAATGAAATTCCGTGTGCTGCGCGTCTAGACACATCGGTCGCTATAACATTTTTAAATTAAAAATTTTAAAACTTAAAAATTTTAAAACTTAAAAATTTTAACTTTATCGTTCCTACATTTTCAGCGTTCCCCTTCAGTGCATACTTATACTCGAAATGTAGATTTGTATCTCCCTTCTCCACCTACATATAAATTCATCAACAGAATATTACTTTAGTCTGATGAAGTCCTTTTAGAAGACGAAAAACGTTGCACAGAATTTTTCCACTCTGTCATTCGATTACCTACTATTACTTACAGGGTATCCTTTCCACTTTTACTTACAGGGCATCAGTGACATTCACAGATATAAAAGGACAGAATTACATTGTGGAATCATCTCACCCGGAAGATTTCTATGCTTTACTGACAACCTTCATTGAGAAACTTCGATTCAACTCTGTCTACACTTTGTGCGTCAAAGACGAACAGATCCCAGGTAACCCCAATATTTTTGAACCGTTCAACTAAAAGTGATTTTTTCAATCACACTATTAAAATTTTTTAGTTGCTAGAGCAATCGTTTAAAGAAAAGGGGCCTAAAGCTTTATAATTTGTATCAATATCTCAGTTACATTCACAGAACGTCAAGTCAGGTTAAGGTTGGTGTGTCTAAATTTAAAACGGAAGATGACATCGTCTAGTCTGGTTAAGTGTCTATGGAGATTTATTTATTTTCTTTATTTTATTTTATTTTTTTTTCTGAAAGGGTTTTGTGTATATAAAAAAAAACTCGTAAGTCGCTAACATTTGTTTTTTTGACGACTTCATAAAGAGTTACCTTTTTGTTGTAGGGCATTTAAACTATTTATTTAGACTATATATATATATATATATATATATATATGAGCATCATATCTTCTTTCAAACATGTTTTATTGAATAATATAGATATGTTATGTCTATTTATATAATGATCCTTTCCAGTTCTCAAATCAGTTACTTAATAACTAAAATACTAAGGGATTATTTACCTAA
This sequence comes from Acanthosepion pharaonis, assembly GCA_903632075.3. Classification (NCBI taxonomy): domain Eukaryota; kingdom Metazoa; phylum Mollusca; class Cephalopoda; order Sepiida; family Sepiidae; genus Acanthosepion; species Acanthosepion pharaonis. The sequence continues at coordinate 754,443 of CAHIKZ030001190.1, forward strand.
CCAGTTCCTTCCTATTTTCTATATATTTTCATATATATATATATATATATATATATATATATATATATATATATATATATATATATATATATATATATAAACATGTTTCATTTAATATTTATATACACAAACATGTTTCATTGAATATATATATATATATATGTGTGTGTGTGTGTGATGGACTTTCTCGTCAAATGAGGGTTCAGGCAAATAAAGAGGTGCTCAACACGCAAACTTTTAGACAGATCTAACATGTGATTGACCCCTTTTCACTCCAGTTGTTTAGAATCAGGGTGCTGCATCGCTTCAGATTGTCTTTGGGTTTTAAGTGAACTGCTTGTTAGAAGCTGATCGCAGAGCGGTTCAATCGTACAAAAAATATGCCCTGCCCATTTGAGTTGAGAATGATTGTACGACTTACAGAACGTATTTAATACACTCATGCTCATCGAAAGTTCTGGCGATTGAGAAATTACGGCATCCCATATGTATTAAATTTTATTATTTCTGATTGAATAATTATTGCTTTAGACATCTATATAGCACTTTATTGGCATAAAGGCTATTCATTAGGAATACACTAAATAATATATAAATAATCGTATATGAACAGGTAACATTATTGTCTGATATATATATATATATATATATATATATATATATATATATATATATATAGATAACTAGACTCGTTTCGAAAAGCCCTCGAATTTTTGATTTGCTAATCAAATCAATCTCGAGGGAAAAAAGGTTTTAAAAAAAGAAAGAGCTACAAACATGAACTTCTGCCGACAAAAAAATCGCACAGATGCAGGTCTGAAGCCCAAAGAAAAAACCCCGATACGAGTAACAACTAACTAACAAAATATATATATATATATGTGTGTGTGTTTGTGTGTGTGTGCGTGTATTATAATTTTTTCATATAGACGAAAACAATTTCCTCACTATAATGATCCAACATCGTTTCAGTGCGCAGGTATGCAGAAAAATAGAAAAGAACACGTTGGGTGCATAATTTTAAGAAGACAGTGCTCCATACAGAAGTAGAGCTTTATTATAATAATTTTTTTTTTGTTTAAAAATATGATTCCTTCGCAACATAAGAAAATTTCGCTTGAAGATGAAATGGGACTAAACACCTCAATTCAACTTAATTTTAATAATTATTTGGATGGTTTCGGCTCTCGTTTTTTAAAACATGAGAACTCTTAAAAAAATTATATATATATATATATATATATATATATATATTAGATATAGTTTTAAAAGTATGGTTATGAGTTAAAGTGCTCTTATTTATGGGATAGAGTGTGTGTGTGCGTATATATATATATATATATATATATATATATATATATATACACTCTCTCTCTCTATCACATTCAAAAGATCATAATTCCTTCCGCAGGAAATACTTCGAGGAAATTCTGAAGAAATATTTTACCATTTCTAAACACCCATCACCCCACTATATTGCATCAACAACTTTTATTAAATACGTACTTAAAGAATCTCAGACATGTCTACTACTATATCCTGCCAGTCTTAAGTATAAACGTTCCTAAATCGACATTCAAACAACTAATAAACATCAATAAAAATGACAACTAGACTTACACACACACGAATATACATTACCATTTGAATCCTGCATAGACGAATTTGAATCATGATACACTTACACATATAAATTTTACACACAAACGATGCTTGTCAAGACAAATGCACGTGAAGCCTGCTTAACCAACTAAAAACAAACTACACAAAGATACCATATTTTTTTAACTTTGTTTCTTCTCTCCATACCTCATTCTCTGATTAAACTTTAATAAAGGCAAAACATGTTAGATTTCAACATTTCCTATTTGTTCCTTATCCTATCACACACACGCACACACACGCATATATATATATATATATATATATATATATATATATATATAAATATGTGTGTGTGTGTGTGTGTGTATGCATGTCTTTCACCTGTATTCTTCAGCAATTGGTTCTACGCCGAATGCCTTGACAAAATTACAGAGAGGAGATATGGTAGTTTTGGAAAAGAAATACAGATATTATGAAGAGAATGATTTGATAAACGGGCTTTGTCGAAGCACCAATCAACGAGGAAAAGTACCTGCACACGTGATTTATCCTTTGCCAACAACTGAATTACCGAAAACCAGCTTTTTGGTAAGTAAATTTATATATATATATATATATATATATATATATATATACACACACACACACACACACACACATATATATATATATATATGATTAACACAAATATAACATTTGTTACTTAACTGATTGATGTTATATTCACCACCTCTATTACGGAGTTTCGCAGACGAACCTTTGTGTAATTGACGTTTCACTCATCACGAAATATCACCAAATGTTTGTTAATCAACAAAATACTGTAATAAAACCATAAAGATAAATGCATTTTATTATTTAAAGAATAAGAGGGTACAAATGAATAGATTCGAAATTGTTAAGTCTTTTTCCATTTCACTGAAGCAGACATTAAATATATGAGAATGTTATCACCGTTTCTATTTTTTCTTTCTTTCTTTGTTTCTTTTTTCTTTCACTGACACCAAACAGCGTCTTTTTCGCCCTTCCTTGCAAGCACAATGGAAGGGTTCTGTAAATACCGGGGAATAGGGGCGGGGGGTCGATGTAACATTTTAAATTCTAACAAAAAAATAAAAAATACATAAAATAATACAATAAAATACAATTTGCTGATACGCCTTCTGATTTCTATATAACAAGTTCAGTTCACATTTTTTCAACTTTGTTCCTAGAGGCCGTAGACCAACATATCATACCATTTTGGAATCAGGTAGACTCCGTGATCAAATTAAAACCATTCCGGGTCGGATCCAGACCCGAATTCCTGAAATTTTGGATTCCCAAGTTTTCATTACTGTGATTATTTTCGACCATTTTTAGGTGATTTTTGCGACAATTTTTTTTTTTTGTACGATAAGAATTTTTATTAAATTGGAAATAAATTTGGAAATAATCGAAATTAATTGCGTAATCCAGCGAAAGTCACCCATGAAATAAAAATGATTGTTTGTACAGAAAGTAAGGACCTACGTACATCCAATTGTCTTTAAATCAAGTGGCGGCAGAAGATTTATCGTTGAACTTTTAAGAGGCAAGCTTGAATATTAATGAAATACTTGAAAACAGCGATCAATTTTGAATTCTTCTGTATTTTGTTGTTGCCTATCGCATCCACTATTCCTTATCTATTGCGATAAAGGCCCAATCAAGAGTCATCCGCAAGAATTAGCTTAAATGCCTCCCGAAACTTGTAGACTGCAGCTACAGAATCCCAACAACTAAAATGAACAACTTCACAAGAAAATAATGCCATTGAAAACTGAAACTAAAGGTTAGGAAGAACCCCCATCAATAATGGGAAAGGGATAACAGTTTTTTTTTAATCTTTTTATCGCTTTGATTGGTATGACCCAATCAAGGCGATAATGCTACTAAAATGGAATGTGCTACTGGGAGTGAAAATGAATTAAAAGACTTCAGAAGAACCCGGAAACTCAACCCTAATCAGGGACAAAGATGACTGGACTTTAGAAATCCATTTTCCTGAAAAATTGTTTTAAGAGAAAGCATTTATAAACTTAAACCGATTGTGGTATTGGCTTCTTGGTTAATGAATGTCATTTTTTCTTTATAAGGAAATATCATATTACTGTAAGCGAAGGGACACCTTGATGTCAAGTTTTCCGCACTGAAAATAGCATTCATTCCTTAATATAATTTTTTTTACCACAGAGATAGTCTATTTTGTTAGTAAGCAAGAAGCCTATTTTTGCATTGGTACCAACAGCAACAGATTTTTTTCTTTTTTTAATATTCCAGGGTATGGTGCAATTACAATTAAAGAAAGAACAACGTTTACTGACGCCAGAACATGTTGGTTTGCTCACAAGGCATACGCTGGAGGAATTTAGTAGAACCCATTTTAAGTAAGTAATGAAATATTAATTGTTTTTTATTTATTTATTAATTGTATTTTTAATTTCAGTGTAAATAGCACCATTAACACTTGCTTTCAGTTTGAGAGTCTTCTGCAAGTGTTCTTTGGATGGAAAATGAACTAAACTGACTTACAGCATATAATGATTACTATAGATATCAGGACGTGCCACATATATTAACCTGGCGGTTAAAATAGCTTGATGTATTTTCGCATAAACTTGTGTGAATTAAAGAGGAACTGAACCATGTATTAGTGTGTTTCGGTTTGTGCCATGCGATTGTTCAACACCTGTGGTTTATATTGTGACTATGTGGAGCGGAACTGAGTTACAATTTATGGAAGATAATGCATAATCTGTCGTGAATGGCTATATTTTGAACAATGTCAGTATATTCAATCCCTCGGTCACGATGACTTATGACTCCATCGACAGCTTTCAAACAGTTACGGCTACCAAATTTCGCTCCAAACGCATATAACGAAGGTACCGCACGCTAGAATCACCTCCTCAGATCGATAACACCGCCATGCCACCTTCCTGACAAATCGACCATGGTGAAATCCGAACCCAGGTCTCATGCCCGTAAAGCGAATATATAATATATATATATATATATATATATATATATATATATATATATATATATATATATATATATTTGTGAAAAATATAGAAAATAGGAAAGAACTGGTTAGGTAGATCCAAAGTTCCTTAGTATTTTAGTTATTATTTTTAAAAAATAGTGCTCGATACAAAAGTAGAGCATAAATATAATTATTTATTTAAAAATATGATTCCAACTCGCGACCTCTTATGTCGCGAGTTAGAATCATATTTTTAAATAAATTATCATATACATATATAACGTCATCCACAGACAGACCATTTCATCAGTGTGGCTAAACATCCGGTTGCCTCTAGTTAGGATCGAAACCCGAGTAAATTGGTGTCAGCCGGAGCTTCTAACCACTAAGCCGTCGGTGCACGGTACGGACGAAAGTGGATTTTAGCGTATTTATTTTTAGAAACACGCCCAGTGACTGAATACTTGGTCTTTGAATAATAATTTTTAAATAAGACAGTAATACTAATATATTTACTTGTTTTAAAGTAAGTATAGTCTATTAGAAATTAGAATTAGGAATAATAATTTAAAATTGTATTTGAATATGAATATGAAGTACTCATATTCAAACGACCCTTTTGAAAAAAAAAACTCTTTGTATATACAAAATATAAATTTAACTGCAAAATTATAGTGCCGTAAAACATCTCGTCATTGAAAATAAAACAAACGACGTGAGAAAAATGGATGTCATCAGGCACCCCAATCCTACCTTAACTTAACCTCATTTCGAAAGTAACTCATATTTTGATACAATAGTTGTCAGTGAAATTGAATACCCTACCACCTCTTGTCAAAATGATTGAATTTCCCCGTAACCTTAGCAACTAATATAAAAAATGTATGTGCCTATAAACTCAGTAAATTTCAAAATAAGTTGTTTCAAAAATCGCTTGAAAATGAAACAGTACTAAGAATTTTAAATTTAATTTCAAAATTAAATTTAGAGTTTTTAATTTCTCTTTTTGAAACATGGTAATTCCTGTGTAACGATGGGACCATATTTTTAAATTAGTAAGTTTATAATATTTATGCTCTGCAGAACTGTATTGAGCACTGTTTTTTTTTTATAAATAAAAATAATTAATAGGATCACCCGATTATAAATCTTACTGTTCTTTCTCATTATTTTAATCTAATTATATGATTTATCCACATTAATGCATACATATTGTATATATGTATGTATTAATGTGGATAAACCAAATAACTAGATATTAGCAACCGTATATACATGCGTTAGCGTGTATACACAAGTAAGCGAATAAATATTTACTCAGTTTAATTTATGGTGTAAATAAAATAGTGCTCAATGTGGTTAGACAGAGCTAAGAAGTATATATTAATAAATACAGATATACCTACGTTTGAAGTAACACATCAGATATGAATTATTGCCTTTAATAATAATTAAAAAAAAGATAATATTTCGTGGCTGATGAGTTTGTAGAACTTTGAACGTAGGTAGGTATATATATATATATATATATATATATATATATATATATATATATATATATAGTGTCAATATGAAAGTGTTGAGCTTTAAAGCTCTGATATTTGTAAAGAAAGTTCAGAATCGTTTACGAATAAAACTTTAGTATTTCATTAATTATTCAATATTCTTTTATTATTTCAAACAGTTCTTCTTATCTTGTTTGATATAGATGTCATTATAGATACAACGTTTTAACGATCTTAACCAAATGTCAAAACCATCTGATATTGAATATAAAAGACTACAAAACAAGCATATATATATATATATATATATATATATATATATATATATGATCACCCAATCTCTATATCCATTATGCCACCATTCCGGATGCCATGATATATATATATATATATATATATATATATATATATATATATATATATATGCGTTCAATCTTTGAATCAGGTACTGAAGCACAAATTCAGCAGGAACTACCTGATACGGCGGAATCAAAATATCACAATAATCAACATATATCCCATGTCAGCCAACCAATGGACAACTGATGATGACCACAGGGTACTTGGTCGAAACGTTGCGTCTGTAATCACATCTATAAACCGAGAACAATCGCTCGAAATAATACAATAATAAAAGTTTGTTTGCTCTTTTATTTCAGTACAAATGAAAGCACGGTGACAAAATTTCTTCACAAAGCTTCCTTCAAGCGCGACAGGATGCATGCAATCTGGCAGCACAGCAGTGAAATGATTAAACGGCCACTCTGCAAAAGGATGCAGTTCAGGGAAGAATTAAAGCACTGTGCCTGCCAAATATTTCGAGGTAGCCATATTGTTATTTATTTTTAACCGTCACGATAACGAGGGTGTCATGTGGCACAAGGCCTTTTTAACGTGGGCATTCCGAGCCCGTGGGCTCGGCCAAAAATATGCCCATTGAACCCGTATAAACAGGTTCAGGGCCGGTTTACCTCCCCGAAATAGACTCCGCCCTTCGGCGGAGCCTCCTTCGGGTTCCTCCCGTCCGTGGGAAGAGAGTTCAATCGAACAGTCGGTTCAAAAGTGAACGACTGACTCACTCTTTTTTTTAACTGTCACACACACACACACACACACACACACACACACACACACACACACATATATATATATATATATATATATATATATATATATATATATATAGTGTGTGTTATGGTCTGATTCCTTGTACCACGGTGATAGTCCAAGGTAGAACCAATAAAGAAGAACTCGAACACGGATATGGAATAACACAGATATATTACAAACAGGAATATATACAGAGAAGTAGAAGTGTTGGTATGAACAATCAGGTTTAGTAGGGAGAACAATGTAGTCTCGACCAGTACCACTATTCCAATGTCTTGCAGTAATTGTCTGAACGTGACTCTGTTTCGAACTGCCTCTGACTCGACTCTTGACTCGACTTGAACTACTGACTATATTCAGTCACCGCACTGGGGCATCATGTGACACAAGGTCGGTTATTTATTGTGGGTTTTCCGAGCCCGTAGGCTCGGCCCAAAAATATGCCCATTGAACCTGGGCTCAGGGCCGGTTTACCTCTCCGAACGGGACTCCGCCCTTCGGCGTAGCCTCCTTCGGGTTCCTCCCCGCCCGAAGGCAGAGTGTTCAACCGATCTGTCGTTCAAGCCTTGAGCGACTGACGATATTCAGTCGCCTCCCCCTCCACGAGGGCGTCATGTGGCACAAGGCCTTTTTAAAGTGGGCTCGGTCAAAAATGTTCCCATTCAACCCGTATAAACGGGTTCAGGGTCGGTTTACCTCCCCGAAAGAGAATCTGTCCTTCGCCGTAGCCTCCTTTGGGTTCCTCCCCGACCAAAGGCAGAGAGTTCAACCGATCTGTGGTTCAAGACTTGAGTGACTGACTCCTTGCCTACTCCTGAGGCTCAGTATTTATTAAGTATGGAATAGTCTATTATTATTATTATGGGTAAGGTCCCATAACAATATATATATATATATATATATATCTGTATAACTTTAAACGTTATTTTTAGTGGATACTTGCTATTTGAGAAGGCGCTACTTTTATTTATTCAGATATGAAAACTTCTATGACAGGAAAAATTTCGCTTGAAAGCATGAAACTGACCGTGTAACAGTCTGTTCTTCGTGGACAAGCAGTAAGGCGTAATGGGCTAAACGGTAGCTCACTCCTGCCGGAGAGCGCATTTTTTTAAAAATAATATTTATAGAACATTCAGGCCGGTCAGTGAAAATAAATATACTGTGTAATAAATAAACGGAGCGCTTACTCAAATACGAGAATTCACGAGTATTTAAAGTGATAAAAATCTACCGGATTAATAAAATCATTTATTCATATATATATATATATATATATATATATATATATATATATATATATAATAGTTGACAGTTTAATCATTATCAAGCAAGACTGTTATGTTTAAAATTTTTGTGCTTAGAAATGTTGCCAGGGATACAATGAATATTTGTTCGGCTGGCATGACCCAGGCATGTCTACGCAATTGACCTTTAAGTATAGGTTATCAGTTAGAAGCATATGGCAAATAAAACTAATAGCACATCATCATATGACTGATTTAAGGTGTAAACGTTTATAAGCTAAGACGTCACGTAACAATTTAGGGCATCTATCTCCTAAATGGATGATTTAACAAGAAGAGATTTATCACTCCTTGTGGGCTTACCACACGCTTTGGTATATATATATATATATATATATATATATATATATATATATATATATATATATATATATTATGACGAGAAAGGTATGAATCCTCTTCTCCCTACAAAATAAATAGCAGGACAGACTGAGTTCTATAACCTTGGATGGCAACTGACCTAGGAGAAGAACAACTCTGAATTCAAAGCCTGTGGAGGGTCGTTTGGGGACGTTGTGGACCAGGTTTTTGTATTCGGCCCTTCAAAAAGTGTGGATGGTGCTGCACAAATCCTTCACCATTATAATCAAATCTCAAATGCTGTTGTTGGGCTGTCAGTTCTTAGGAACAGCTCTGCATCGAATTCGATGGGAGAATCGAGTATATATAAATATAATTCCGTTAATATGAAAATTCGTCAGTACCTAGCATATAGCTTGTTCTCTATATTATTCATGTAAAAATTCGATAGAGTGGGCCCATTGGTGAGCCCATAGCTACGCCGTCAGTCTGTGTATAAATGTTACTATAGTGATTGTAAAATGACGCGACAGTAGTAGTCGACATAAAATATTTAGTTTAATATTAGGAGATGTGAGCTTAGGATGAATATATAAATTTTGTATTACTATTTCTGTGCTTTCTATAGCAGAAACATTACTAAAGACAGATATATTGACGACATTTTCATTTTAATGGAAAACAAAGATGAATGTAACTCTCTTCTACTATTGACTTATGAACCCAACATTAAATATTTATATAGAGAGAGACAAGTATTACTTCAAATGTTATTATAGTGGATACACGTATTTGAAGTAGGCACCCCATTGTTATTTGTACTTGTAAACAGCGTGTATTACGTCTATCGACCTGCGCACTCGAAAAATCTCAATAAAGAAAATATGATCTCCAGCGGGCATCGAATCCTAAAACCTAAACAAAGCAATTTATAAAGAATTAAAAATAAATCCATAAATTCTTTAGAAAATACATATAATTCTCTCAGACTACACTCAGTAATTTTGGATAATACGTTAATTTAAATTAATATTTGATAAACTGTACTATATAAAGTACTTTAAATAAATGTGATATCTATAGAATGAAAAGATTTATCTTAGCCTAACGTGTAGACCTGTCTGTGAAATATCGGGTCGTTGAACATTTTCCTTATCTAGTTTTCTCTCTCTCTCTCTCTCCCCATATATATATATATATATATATATATATATATTGTCAATTCACAGACAGTTTCGCTGTATCACAGCTCATCAGAGTTTATCATTATGTTCAATAAGTTGTTTTAATGTTAGGTAAGAATTGTCAAGTAAGTTGCATAAATGATCTGTTGTATTCTAGGTACTTTCGAGAATCGTTCGTTGTTTCCAAGGAAATAAGGTGGAAGGTCGAGAAATATTCAACATAGCGTTTGTGTCAACAATTTAAAGTTTGAAATCGACGTGTGTTCACCTACTATGACTATAAAATAGAATTTAGTGTCTCGTTGCAAAAATGTATTCGTAGTGTAAAGATATTTTAACATATGAGCAGATTGAAACAAGTTTTATTGATAATGGATTTCTTCATTTTAATGTAAAGACTCTCCAAGATTTGTAATTGTATTTTATACATTTGGAAGGAGAGAAGTGTTGTGTTGTCTGCCAAAATCTACCGGAAATGAAACCATTGATTTGTGTTTACATACTTCATTTTGCTCAGGGAAATGATTGGTTATACTACAACATTCTTCTTAAAAAGAGTAATTTATATTGTCTTTTTAAAAATTATTAACAGAGATACACTCTCCTAAAATAAAAGAATATTGGTATATATATATATATGATTTTGTATGCACTAATGCAGAAATCAAGTCTTGTACACATATTTGCAGCTATAATGATGTATATGGGAGATTTACCGAAAACTGAACCAATTTCTGATGCACTGTTGGCCAACGAAGATATTATTGAACCGGCTGTCCGAAATGTAAGTACCTTATTTTCTCTTGATATTTTTAAAAGATTATATAACGAACGACATTAGGTAAAATATTCAAATTGTACAATTACGTTAGATCCAAAACTGAACATGCTTTATGGTTGAGGTCCTTGAGATCCTACCAACGCTAGTGATCAGATAAAAGCAAAACTTTCAAATGCCGACAGGCCGAGCGTTCCCACTTGTAAAAATTGGCGTAACACAAACATTTGCCATTGATTCAAACGAGGGAAAGTATTTTGCCGGTTTCATAATATTTGTCGAGCTTTTGTAAATCATGTGCCTTTGGATTTCTGTTTTACGTTTTCTATCGTCTGCTACTCAGTTACACTTTTCTTAATGAGTGTTGTACGAAAAGGTAACAATAAAAATGAAAGAAAAAAACTGATAAAAAAAGGATAACAGAAATGCTTTATTCAAGAAATTTATTAAACATATAGAATAATATCCTAAATTGTGGTGTAAAACCAACCTGACGACCAAATCTTGTTCAAATTTGTTCTAAACTCATTTCTAGGTGTCTTTCCGTTGTATCAGACAATTATTTGGGCTACATCTGTAAGCAATAATACTGAACAATACCAATTGTGTACCATTTATAAATTTATTAAAATCATAAAACACTGTATGGTCGCTTGTTTTTTTTCCCATGACACCGCTATTATCCTCTGTAATGTACTTTAAATAATAGCGGTGTCAAGAGAAAAAACGTCCTTTTGACACCCATTTTTTTTGCTGGTACTAAGTTACAAGTTTTTCCCACTTCGCCATGCTTTTAAACCTTTGTAGCTAAATTGATATAGACAAAGTCGATATCATCAAATATAACGTACTGGCTCAAATATAACGTATTGGCTTCGTTATTTTAAATCCATTTTAATGTTCATAGAATGTAACAACCTGAGATTTGTGGTAAAAGAGACATTAAAATATAAATGAATAAAAAAATTAACACTAATTTCAGTTTTATTAATTTGAAATCGTTTTTTTTTTTTTTTTTTTTTTACTTGAGTTGCCATTTGTTGGTGTTATTCTAAAAAAATACTGACGCATTTTCAAATGTTTCAACAGGATTTTTAGATTGTAAACTTGATATTTCAGACAGTCTAAAAGGTCAGTGCTGTTTTTAAACACCTCTTACATTCTGCTAAATACAAAATATGAAAATAAATGGATATTATACATTTATTTCATGACTTTCCACAGAAATACCTAAGGGAAGAAATATTTTGTCAAATTGTGAAGCAACTGACAGACAATCCTAACGAGTAAGTAAAGTCCTTCTCATCCATTCTCTCTCTCTCTCTCTCTCTCACTCTCTCTCTCTCTCTTATTATTATTACATTAGATATAATAGTTCAATATTTATCGAATGCTGACTCATTTTCATAATGTTTTTAATCACTCATCAAGATACTTTATTAGCAGAAATTCGGTTAAAATTGATATAAGCTAATTTATACAATTTTACGTATATAAATTTATATTTTTAATAGCAAGCATTATATATATATATATATATATATATATATATATATATATATATATATATATGTAAGCAAAATATGGATATAGATCCGACAGTATGAAGAAAATATACTGAAAAAACAAACAAAAATCCGAATATGCGATTATGCTGTTTTAATGTTTAATATCAACGTCGGACGTTTCGGTCTAATAGACCATCTTCAGGACATATTCATAAAACATAATTAACATAGACCATATACAGTTCAACTAAAGCTGATAATATATTCGATTTTGATTCTGTGAAGATTTTAAAATATTTTCATAATAAAAATCTGAGGCGGATTTATGAAGCAGGTATAATATCTATTTCACGCATGGTGAACTCTAGACATGGCTTCTTTAATATTTCCCCTTTTCTAGCAAGATGAATGCTCGACAAACGTACATATAAGTTTTAGATCAAAAATAAAATTCTTTTCGTTTTTCATTCAAAATACTCAAATTTTAGGCATACGTTTTCACAACATCGCCCACGTGACGACGACGTGATCATATTTAAACGGAACGCTGATCTTATAAATGATTTCAGTTATCTGTTTGGATTGGTATTGCTTTTATGTCCATCGTCTTTTTCATGTTGAATTGTATATGGTCTATGTTAATTATGTTTTATGAATATGTCCTGAAGATGGTCTATTAGACCGAAACGTCCGATGTTGACATTAAACATTAAAACAGCATAATCGCATATTAGGATTTTTGTTTGTTTTTTCAGTATATTTTTCTTCATATATATATATATATATATATATATATATATATATATATATATATATATATATATATATAGATAGATAGATAGATATTTGGGTAACAAACCTTTTTTTTCATTTTCCTTTTTTATTTAGTTTTTCCTATGTTCTGACATTTTTCGTTTGATGGGAGTGAAAACGTACAAAAACTGCCCATATCTTCAATTGTCCATGTGCTTTCGGACACTTTAACCATTTTCAAGGGGGGGGGTTAATATGGTGTTGTTAGTTTCTTTTCATGTGCTTAACAATGGGAGAGGAGTGCTGATAGTCTTTTAAAAATAGAAAGTCGCTCACTCGAATTCCAGCGATACCCAACATGTGATGGCTCAGAATAAATCCCCCTATTAGTATCTAAAAACCTCATAAATAATACATCTCAGAGTCAAAACATTAAAAGAAAATAACAACACCGGTTTTCCTATTGAAATTTTCAGATGAATCTTAATTCTTCAGATAATGATTGAATAAGATCATGGTGAGTTCTACGACAATAAAATAACCATAGAAATCCCTTTGCCGCATCGTTAAATATTTGAGCTTAATTACTTTAAGAAAATATTGCAATAACAATCATAAATGTGTATTTTTTGACTGTATGTTGAAAGTTTTGTCACTTGGATGATTCACATTACCTTCAGCATCCCGACTCTAAAGTTCGTAGACTGACCCGTCCGTCCATTCGTCAGGGGATATCAGCAATTGATTGCTTATACTTCTCGATTTTTCTTTTTTTGTTTTTGTGAACTAAAATTATTTATGATGATGCCTGTTAATCTGTGAAATATATCAACATATTTTTTTCTTCTGTCAGACTCAGTGAAAATAAAGGTTGGCAACTATTATGGCTGTTAACCGGATGCGTTGCACCAGGAACAGAAGTTTACCGGGAAGTGGTCAGTTTCCTCAGAGGGAGTCGACATCACTTAGCACATTCCTGCTTGAAGAAGATCCGAAAGATAAAAGAGTAGGTCTTTATTTCTTTGCGATTTTTTTTTTACGATTACTCAAGTGGCTCAAAAATGTTCAAATATTATTTTCTGAAGTTTATTGTTGCCTTTTGAGAACTCGGGAATTAACGACATAATATTTATTTATTTACTTTTACTATTTTTAAATATTTGAAGCAAATCTAATTTGCATTTTTCTAAAGTAATCAATATTCGATATGAAAAACTATCCGAATATTAGGAAAATCACCCACTCCTATTGTTTGTCGAAAAACTATCGTAAGTTTTCGTAAAAAAGAAAGTTTAATATACAAGGATCTTTTCATTCATAACGGATTCGGAGGTTTTTGTATATTATTTGAATTATTTGCGACGATGGATTTCTCGCCAATTAAATCATTAACCTTTGCATTTGTTTTTGTGTGAATAATTCATGAATTTGTAAATTGATTGCACGTTTATCGATATATATATATATATATATATATATATATATAGATAGATAGATAGATAGATAGATAGATAGATATGAAAAGAATTAATATAAGTAAAAGGTTTGTCACTTAGCTGATTGATGTTGCCTTCAGCATCTCGACTCCAGAATAGCGTAGACAGAACCTCCTTCGATTTTACTTTTTTATATTTCGTTGGTGCATTTTTTTCATAGTGTGTGTGTGTGTGTGTGTGTGTGTGTGTGTGTGTGTGTGTGTGTGTGTGTGTGTGTGTGTGTGTGTGTGTGCATTCGTGTGCGTGCGCCCGTCTGTGCGTGCGTGTAGAATGTTGTTATTATTTGCCCTTTTCGTGTTTTTTTTTTTTTTTTTTTTTACACTCACACTTTAACCTTTTTCTCCTTTTCTGTCAAGTGTTGCCTTTTTGACTTCCGGTTTGCTAGACATAAGGAGAGATTGCGAAAAAAATATTGTGATTGTAAAAAAGCCTTTATTTTACACAACAATTATTAAATTTTCAGCATAATCCGATTCCTTGCAAAATTCACTTAATTCAATAATGATTACTATTCACATTGTGCAAACATTATGCATTGAAAATTTCAGATCAAAATTCATCTAGAGATTTATTGTACAAACATTTACTTCGCTATTTATCTTTTTTTTTTTTTTTTTTTTTTTTTTTTTTTTTTGCTCAAAAGCGCTTATGAATTCATAATTTTCCTCCACAGAAAAGGTTGTCGACTTTACCCACCGCATTTCCTGGAGTACCTGGCGTTAAGTGAACAGTCTGACCCAACGTTAAAAATCGACATCATGTTCCCGGATTCATCTAACATAGTAGGTTCATTTTCCTCTGATTTCTGTAGACATAACTGTTTTGACATTAGAAGAATGTAATAAGTTACAGGTTATTTATGAGTGTTTAAAAAAATGAACTGGCGTCATCATAAAAAGAATTTTATTTTTTAAAAAAATCTATATTATCGAGACAAAACATGATTCATATCACGGCTGACAAGAAGTGGAAAGACTATATTGAGTCCATAGCTAGGTCACCTGCTAAAAAATTTGTTCCTGTGTCATGCTAGACAATTTTTCTCTACAGAATCTATCTTACGTATCTATAAGTCTACCATTCGTCAATGCTTAAAGTATTGCTGTCACTTATGATCTGGTGCTCCTGCTATATATTTAGAGACCCTTGATAAAATTAAAAGAATTAGCAATATTATTGGTCCTGATCTGGCATCTCGGCTTCAGTTACTTTCTCACCGCCGTAAAATAGCCTCCCTGTGCCTTTTCTATAAATACTTTCATGTTAATTGTTTGGATGATCTCTTACCTATATTGTTTTATTTCTCCTTCACCACATATGTGAATTGTACATATGGGGACTAGTTAGAATTTTCATAGAGACATTGAGGTATTATGGTGAATGTAGTAAGAAAGGTAAGTGAGAATGCGTTGTTTTGGTGTTAGGAATACTGTGGTTTGTTTGGGTCAGTGATTGTGGCTAGCTAAGTTTAATGTTAAGACTGAAGAATACCGTCCTTTTTCCCCATTACCCATTTGGCCTTGTGCCACATATTGTATTAAATTACAAATAAATATCGCTCTTCGATATGGTAACTAGAATTTTTGAATCTAAGCGCAGTACTAGACTGGCGTCGATCTCTCATCAATTTAAAGTCGAGTTGGGTAGTTTTAAACGTAAGTTATATGCTAACAGTTTCATTTCTCGCACTTCTCGCTTGTGGATCTCTCATCCGGGTTCATGCTTTCCAGTCAACTTTAATCTTCAAAAATATAAATGCAATGTCAATCGCTATCTACTATCCTCCTTATTACTCTTCTATTGTTCTCGTTCTTTAGTAGTGATTCTGTTTTTTAGTTCTTTCACACTCGCTAATCCCTTGTGTCTTAGTGGCTTTACTGGCTTGCTTGAGGGGAATTCGATAAAAGCCAAAAACAAAATATTAAATCATATGAACGTTCGATATTTACTTTAACTGTATCTTTATAAAATTTGAAAGAACCAAAGAGCAGTCCACGAAAAAAAAAAACAACATCCTTCGAAAACACCAGAAGACAAAAAGAAGAGACGAAGAGAGCCCAAAGAAAAGCCAGAGCTCTCCATCCGCTGAATTCTACGACACTACCATGTGGTGGCTGCGGAAGTACCTTCAGATCCAACATATGGCTCAGAACAAAATGTTGATGAGCACCTCAATACTCGACAACGAGTTCTGTCAACAACGACAGTATATATATTATTCTATAGAATAGAGACTGCCGTTACATAATTTAAATTTTAATTAATATGTTTGGTTAATCTCTATTGAGCACCTAAAGACTGCGAGTTGTACTACCGCCGAGGAAAAAAATGTGTATTTATTAATATATACTTAATAGCTCTGTTATATTACATTGAGCACTATTTTATTAAAGTCAGTACTCAATTTGCGATATTATATATATATATATATATATATATATATATATATGTGTGTGTGTGTGTGTGTGTGTGTGTGTGTGTGTGTGTGTGTGTGTACTAGAACAAGTCGGCGGCGCAGCCCGACGGAAGCTGCCATCCTGAGCCTGCCTGTCAATCCATGGTTTATCGCAGCGGATCGTATCAGCTGATGTGTGTGTGCCTTGGAGTGACGACCCATGGACCACCACAAACAATTCGCAGCCAAGGCTTTCATGCTCGAAGACTTTTCTTTTTCTCATACCCCAAAAAATTCTCTTCCCGGAGCTTGAGTCTGGCAAGAGACCACAAAGAGGGCAGAATCGATATGGTCATTTGGGAGACGGAAGCTGCAGAAAGAACAAATTGAAAAAGAACAGTCCACGAAAAAAAAAACATCCTTCGAAAACACCAGAAGACAAATAGAAGAGACGAAGAGACCCCAAAGAAAAGCCAAAGCTCTCTATCCGCTGAACCCTCCTACCCTACCATGCGGTGGCTGGGGACGTCTCTTCAGATCCAACATAAGACTCATTTCACACCGAAGGAAATGACGATGAACATCCCAATACTCGGCAACGAGTTCCGCCAACGAACAATAAAATTTAAATACAATTCAGTTTTATTTATCTTTATTTATACATTTATACCTACCCGACACTGTTTAAGCATAACACATGTTTTATTTTGAAAACGCTGTTTTAATAAAAAAAAAATGAATATAATTTACTGGACAAAAATGCATTGAAAGTAATATGATGTACGAGACTCTTACGATTAAATCTACTACTAGACTATTTCAGCCTTATCGCCTGTTCTTGCTATATTTCTCCTGAAACAATATCTGATATGTAAACCTTAAAATGAATAATTAAAAAAAAATGATTTCACCCCAAGCAAGGTGATAATGTCACTAAGAGGCAAGGGATTACTGGGAGTTAGAGTAGAAGAGTTTTGTGAGAAATGAGTAGAAAGAACAATAAAAGAATAGTTTTCAGGAATATGTCGATTTTAGGTGACAGTGAAGCAAGAAACCGGAATGGAGTTCCAGAAGCGAAAAAAGAAACTATTAGAACAGAACATACGGTTGGATCTAAACTAGTTCACAATAAAACAGTGAGACCTAACTGCCAATCTAGTAACACGCTTAACTCCACACAGTAGAGATACTAAGTAAAATATCCATGAAAATATTTACAGAAAAAACAGAGGGAAGTCAAGTCACTTCGGTAAGAAAGTGACTGACTTCGAGATACCAGGTCATGATCAATTTCATTACAGACTCTTCCTTGAATTTTGTCAAAAATTTCAAGATATATAGTAGGAGCACCAGACGACATATGACAGTAATATTGAATGCACACAAAAAAAAGATAGATTTATAAATGTACAAGATGGATTCTGACGAGAAAAATTGCCAGTAGAAAACGTGAGCCAAAGAAGGTGTAAAGATATGCTGACCTGGAGGTTAGCATCAGCCATGCTGATGTCAGACAGTTCTCTATAGTGATTAAATGAAACCAGGATTGCTCTGGTGAGGTCAAAATTTACAAGCCACGCCTTACACCAGTTAACCACTATTTGAAAGCTCTTTTCGAAAGCAGTTACTAGTTTTACTTTGTTGAACCTGTCGGCCTTGCTACTACGACAGGAGTAAATAGATATGTCATCAGCATACATCCCTAGTTGGGAACAACTGATTTAATGTTAGCTATATTCAACATTCTATAACTATACAGTAAAAGTAAAAAAATAAAACATGCATCGGCTTAATGTGCGTCATGGTATATCACGTTAATTTAGATTTTATTTAAATAAATTTATTTTTCTGATGACGCCGAATATGCCAAAATAGAAGTTTTCTAAATTGTTTTATATATTTGCCATTTAGCTGAATTCTCATCCAAACTTTACTAATTTTAAACGAGTACAACCATCGCTGACAAGTTTGATCCATAGTTTTTGTTCTCATTCGAACAACAATAACTCTTGAAGTAAATCGCAATGTTTATTACGGACGCAGCAAACTAAGTTCTGTACAGAATTTTGTTCATTGGTTTTTATATGGTGTGTGAAATTGGAGCGGTTTTTACAGGTATTTATGCGACATATAAAACTGAAGAGGTTTCTACAGGTTTTTATGCGATATATTAAACCGAAGAGGTTTCGAGGTTTTGTATGTGACATTAAACCGAAGAGGTTTCTACAGGTTTGTATGTGACATATAAAACTGAAGAGGTTTCTACAGGTTTATATGTGACATATTAAACCGAAGAGGTTTCTACAGGTTTGTATGTGACATATAAAACTGAAGAGGTTTCTACAGGTTTTTATGTGACATATAAAACCGAAGAGGTTTCTACAGGTTTTTATGCGACATATAAAACCGAAGAGGTTTCTACAGGTTTATATGTGACATATAAAACCAAAGATGTTTCTACAGGTTTTTATGCGACATATAAAACCGAAGAGGTTTCTACAGGTTTATATGTGACATATAAAACCAAAGATATTTCTACAGGTTTTTATGCGACATATAAAACCGAAGAGGTTTTTTGCGACATATAAAATACTACAGGTTTTTATGACATATAAAACACATATTTATGCGACCGAAGAGGTTTCTACAGGTTTTTATGCGACATATAAAACCGAAGAGGTTTCTACAGGTTTTTATGTGACGTGCGAAACAAGGGCGGTTTCTACAGGATTTTATTTGACAATGTGAAATATGAGCGGATTTTACAGGTTTTTATGTGTTGTGCAAAACCAGGGCGGTTTATACATGTTTTTATTTGACATGTGAATGGGAGCGATTTCTACATATTTTTATGCGACGCGTGAAACCGGGACGATTTCTACCGGTTTTCTACCCACCATAGATAACAGAAGAGTGCTTAGTTGTTGGGCTAGTACGTTTTTCGGTATAAACAATGCAACCATCGTCTGGTTCACACTCCTTCCTAGTCCTTTGAACAGGAGTAGGGGGTTTTCCCCTTGTTTCATGTTAAGGATTTGGTTTCCGGTTCCTTCTGAAGTTTTTTGTTTTCATTTTCTTTCCCTCCCATATCATGTTATATCACGCTATCAGAAAGCCTGCCGCATGACCGAAAGAAAACTCAAATAGAAAACAAAAGAAATTTCTTTTAGCCTAACAATTATAGTTTTTAAAAATTAGATTTTGTTAAATTCAATTCAGTTATTTTTTTTTATTTTTATCTATTTTTTATATATTCATTTGATTTAAGGTTTTCGTATCCCACATTATTTCAACACCTGTTTAATAATAACAGGTGACAAATAGAAATAGCCCATTAGTATATTAACCACAGTGGATTCATAGGTCATAGCAGTTTCAGGTGTAGAGATATATTCAAACTAAAACAGATAGATAGATAGATAGATAGATAGATAGATAGATTTAAACAGAGAGTGAAATACATGGATAGATTTGAAAAGAAATTGAAATCGATGAATAGATTTGAACAGGGACTGAGATAGATAGATATGAACAGACTGAAACAGACAGATATATATGAACAGAGTGAGACAGACAGATAGATAGATATATAGATTAAAAGAAATATATTTGGATAGATATAGATAAATAAGAGAGAAGAAAATGATTGGCTGTTCTGACTCTGACCTTTTTTCTTATTCTTTATTATTTTTTTTTTCAGACACTGGAAGTCGATTCCGACACAAAGGTATCGACAGTCTGCGATGAACTCGTTCAAAGGATGAATCTAATTTCTGGTGAAGGCTATTCACTATTTGTAAAAATAAAGGAACGATGTGAGTTAATTCCCTTTGAATATTTGATTTTCTTATATATTATACGTGCCGTCCTCCCAATTGGTACAATTATTACACGAAGAACAATGATCAGACAATATTTAGTTGAACATTTTTTACTATCATGAGGGTTGGTTTCAAAATACTCTTTCACAAGGCAAAAAACAAGGTATGCTAGGAGAGGCCAACACTGAAGACGCTATAAGCAATAAAGACAGTGATGTTATATGCCTACTTCTCTTTATGTGCCTTGTCTGTTAAGGATATGGGTGATCCTAACTCACCACAATTTCCTATCCTTTGTAGCTTCTTACTATCATTCCCATTCCTTCTTTTGCTATCCATTTACTCAAGCTTGATAGGTAGGTTATCGCTGTTTCTCTTTGTCTGTCTTGCCTTCAATATGCCCTATGAGTGACAATTTCTCCAAACCGTCTTACCTCATTGTGTCCTAAAAATTTAATTTTCTCTTTTTTATTCTAAGTATAAGCGTACTTTTTTTGTCTTTGTTCCCATTTTCATTAAAACTTCCTCCGACTATGGTATTCTCAACATTGTTCTGTAGAACCGCCTCTATGTTGCCTCAAGTTTCCACTACATCCAGTACAGTTAGTGAAACGCAAGGGTTTACTGAGTGTGAAATAATACAGGAAAATAAAATATTTTTTAAGCAGCGAGAAGGATAAAAGAAAAGAATTAAAAAAGACAGAAGACAACTAAATTTTTTGAATATCAAATTTTACTGCGAAAAGAGTTCCACAAGCGAGAAGTGCCATAGAAGAAACTATTAGCATAGAGCTTACGGTTACAAAACTTACATCAGTAAGGAAATTATCCAGCATTCGCTGTCATGTAGGACTGATATTATATAGCAGTTCATCACTTTTTTCTTTGTTTCTGACTAAATTTTCTTGTTTCTTAAGACATTATTTAGTTTTTGGAAGGCATCTTTTGCTATACCAATTTCGAATTTTGAAGCCAATAACGCTTTTACTGGAAGAATTGAGAAAGATCTGTACATGCATGGAAAGAATTGGTTCCGACATATGGTCATGCTTAATCAGCTCTCTGCGTTGGCGTGAACCGTGTTTTAAAATTACTGACAAAATTTATCCGTGTGAACATTGAACATGTTGTAATTCTGAACATCACCATTCTCATTATTGAGTGATTTTACTTTCTGGCATCGTCTGTTTCTTTTCTATTCATAGTTCTTTTCCCATTTATGCTTGTTAAAAAGTTGTTCACTTAAATTTGGACTACCTGGCATATAACAGTAACTGTTTCATTGTTTATAGTTTCTACAATGTAGGCACGCACTGTGTATCCTGTTTTACGAAAAAAGTAATTTTAAAATAATTCTCATGGTGTTAATCCTACACACACACACACACACATACATATATATCTTACTTATTATAAAACGCAAATTGTGTGTGTGTGTGTGTCTGTACGTTTATATATTGGATCGGATTTCGTACATTTTTCAACCGATTTCAACAAAGCGTCACAGGACTACGTAAAATTACCTTGCGGTGGTACTGACAGCGTCAAAAATGGGAAAAACACAATTGTTTTTGCACGAAATCAATTTGAAAACACGATTCTGTCGCCAGAATGAAAGGGGGACAACTCATATCGAGTTATACTTATTATAAAAACCCAGGTTGTTTGTGTGTGTGTGTGTGTTCGTTTATATATGGGATCGGATTTCCTACATTTTTCAACCGATTTCAACAAAACTTCACTTTTGTTTTTGGCAGGTAGTGTTTCTTATTGTCTTGCACACTTTTTTCTTTATTTTTACATTCAGAATGCTTTAAAAATTCCATTTACAAGACAATTGTTTATAATAAAATTCTATTCAATCAGGGGACTCATCATAACGATTGAAAACAAAGTTTTTGTTTGAGTTTGGGTTTGACCAATTCGTAAAAAAAAAAAAAACTCATTAAGACATGCGTGTCCGTCAACCTTAAACAATAATCTTTGTCAATTTTATTTTTCAGTCTTTATGATGGTCGATACTTGATCTATCTCTTACTGTTATATCCCCGGGCAACGCCGGGCTCTACTGCTAGTATATCTATATATGAAAAAATATAATTTTAAGGTGTGCTATATATATGAGATAAAGTGCTGAGTATCAGAGATATGCGTATCTAAATATAAATAAATATACATGTACATTCGCGGCCTGACGATTGCGTCTAGAATGAAACAGCCTGTCGCTTCTGAGTGTTGACTTCAATGTTCACTTTTAAATATATATATATATATATATATATATATATATATATATATATTAATTTTAATTTATTAGTTCAAAGATTATTTTAAATTGATACAGATGACCTGTTTTTATTTATTTATTAAACACTATATTTATTTATTTACATCTATCGGCCTCTGAATATTATAAATAAATAAATAAAAAATATGTCGGATTTAATCAATTTCCTAAAGAATTGTCTTTCTCTACGTTAGGATATGAAACAGGGTAGATATGTATATTTCGAGAATCGGGAAGATATGTGTTCAAAAACATTATTCGGGCTTTGTTTGATCAGGAGACTGAGTGGTCTAAGGCACATCAGATCTAATGACGGTTTCCCGTAGGGAACGCAGGTTCGAATCGTGCCGGAGGACGTATATTTTTCTGACAAGTTTTCTCGAATATTCAGGTCAGTAGATGTAAATAAATAAATATACTGTTTAATAAATAAATAAAAATAAAGCGTCTACTCATATATCAGCATCAATTTAAAATAACCTATAAACAAATAATATGTCGGAATTAATCCATTTCCTAATATATATATATATATATTTAATTAATTCATCGAGTCTGATAGAAACCTCAACAGAATGCACTGTACGGCTGTTTCGTCCCATATTTGGGACTCGTCAGCAGTGCGCATCCACTACCGAGAATTGAAACCCTGACAGTTAGGTTGTCAAGCGAACATCATACCAACTGTTCCAAATGGGCCTCGGTGACGAAGAGGTTCGAAATCAGACTCAACTAAGCGCCGCTCGCTCACATATTCCGCGGCGGAACTCAACTGAGTTCTCTGTAACCATAGGACTGTGCCACCTGGAGCCACGACTACTCTCACCAAGCCGCTCCCTCCAGAGCATTAGAAGCCGGTTCAAGCGATGATAAACACATAGTAATTAGTAAGAGGATTTGATAATTATATTTAATTAATTCATCGAGTCTGATAGAAACCTCAACAGAATGCAGAAAGCACTGGACGGCCGTTTCGTCCCATATTTGGGACTCATCATATATATATATATGTAACAAAAAACCCAACTGTTGGTACAACCAACAAAAATCCTGCTAAATGAAAACTTAGTGAAAAAGTATCAATGAATATAGCAAAACTAAGAAAAAAACCTATACGAGAAAATAAGTCAAAATAAAACAAAAATACCAATGTAGTAAATAGTAACCATAAGTTTTCTATGCTTAGATTAGATTATCAAAACAGTATACATGTGGGTGGGTGTAAAAATTCAGATGTAAATAAAATAATAAAACATATCTATAATGACTATAAATAAAAGACAAAAGGATACAGTTTCTTCATCAACACGTTTCTCCCCTCATTTACCTTGATAAAGCTCCACACGAGACAAAGAAAAATTTCTTTTTGCCATTACACACACACACACACACACACAGGCGCACACGCTTATATATAAGTCAAAAGCAAAAACTATGTTAACAAACGCGTTTCGTCCTCTGATGATTTTAACACCATCAGAGGACGAAACGCGTTGGTTAATATTGGTTTTCGTTTTGTCTTTATTCATATTGTCCTTTTACAGGTATATATTTTTGTTATATCTGAAATTATATTATATATATATGTGTGTGTGTATATATATATATATATATATATATATATATATATATATATATATATATAAAACATTAGGCAGCAAATGATTTACATACAAAGAATAATCACACATAGAATTAATCAGAAGTATCAATGCGATTATTGGCGACATCCATCGCTAGAAAACATAATATATGCATTAAAATCCTGTTCATCCATAGTGCGAGTTTTGATCCTTGAAGAAAAAACTTGTTGTCTGTAGTTTTCAGTTTATTTGATGTTAAAATGTTAGTATTTTACGGACAGTCTTCCATCCATCATCAGGCATGTTTTTTTTTTCCTTATAAAATCAAAAACTTGAGACGATATACCTGTATGTCGACCGAAAGATGTTTTTTGAATATCTGCTATTATTGACGGTTGTAAGATATCGGAACGTGCAAAGACGCAACGCTAAGTTTTCCAAAATTTTTAAGTGAGAATTTTATTTAAATATTTCTTGTGATGTGTTAAATCCACGTATGTCGACCGAAATACTAGCATTTTAACATCAAATAAACTGAAAAAGTTTTTCTTCAAGGATCAAAACTCGCACTATGGATGAACAGGATTTTAATGCATATATTATGTTTTCTAGCGATGGATGTCGCCAATAATCGCATTGATACTTCTGATTAATTCTATGTGTGATTATTCTTTGTATATATATATATATATATGTATATATATATATATATTCGTCAGGAATTGACTTATAACAAAAAAACAGTGCATGATGTAATTGCTTAAGTTTTCGGTGTGCCTAAAACAGGTTTGGTCTTAATGAGTGGATGTGGTCACATTTTTCTCAATATGCAAGAAAAGCGTGGGTCTTAATAAAACGTGAGATTGGAAATAATTTATAAGTTTAAAACGTGCAAAATTAATAAACTAGATGATTTAATAAGCCGCACCTTCTATTGGGCAACTCCAAGTACTTTTTCAACGATCTATATAAGACATTATCACAACATTTAAACTCTTAAACAGAAAATCGCACGTCTCTATAGAAAATCGTATCATCCATGCATTAAAGATTTTTGTATTGTTTATTATATTTTCTTTTTAATATTTATATTGTATTTCATAATATTTTTTAATTTTATATTTTTCAATATATATTTCTCGCCATTAGATAATTTTTTTATTAAGCTCCTTGATAAATTCTTACATTTTTACAGTGATATCACTTTTGGAAACAGACTATTTGTTTGACTGTATCATCCACGCTGAGTGCTTCTGGTCTTCCAGTATAACCGATCAAAGAAGTCGTAAGTATCTCGTAAAATAATCATCATTTTGCAATATGTTTGCAATTGGTTTTTTAACAGAGGGCGAAAAATGCGACACTGAAATCCGAAGGAGCATTGGGATAGCAAAAGATGCAATCCAGAAGCTAAGGAAAGTATTAAGAAATAGGAAAATTTCATTAGAAACAATTAAATGATTACTGAACTGTTATGTATTATAAGTTCTCCTATAACGCTCTCTCAGATCAATGATTAAAAATGGCTTCAAATAAGTGAATACTTGAGTTTTTAAAGACAGTACTTCATCAGCTGGCACTACAAAATCACAAAGAGCCTTATCAGATAACAAAAATTTCCGCATCAGTTGAACTCTTCCAATAGTAACAACTAAAATGAGTAACGAATATGCCTAGAAGGGAAAATAATGACGTTATAAAGTTCGGATAATGCTGGTTGGTTAGACTCTAAGGAAAACACTGGAACAAAATGGCTGAGTGAAGAAGGGTTTAATCACATGAGAACATGGATCGAGAATACAATAGTTCAGCACTACAAGCGTACGACTGGAAAGCGCTACGCTTTTGCGATCACCTTTTTGCCACTGTTCCATGAACAGACGTTCTACTCGTAGCGGATGGACGAGCCAATGTTTCAATATTATGCATAGAGAAGGTTAGTCAGTCTATCTGGACAACAAATGATATAATCAAGATGCTGACTTTATACATTACATTAAACAAATGGTCGAAAAAACAGTGGTTCCCAACCTTTTTAGCATGTGGCCCGCTTTGAATCCAAAATTCTACGATCTATGCAATTATTATAATGTAAAAAGTTAATTCCATTTTACATAGAATATATCGACTATGTCTATTTATTGGACACACGATTTCACGAGCATCTAAAATATTTTGCATCTTTAATGAAACGGCCATTTATTATCAATATTTATTTTTAAAAGCCATTAATAATTTATGGATACATCAACTTATATCGTATACTTGTATATTCACAAAATCAGAGTAGAATAGTTATATAACTGTAATGTGCAAGATATTTACAAACCTGAAATAGTGTAATTTTCTTTCTACAGTCAGAAAAAAAAACGCTATTTTCAGTGCTTGACTAATTAAATGTTATTCAAAGACTAAGTAATTAGTAAATTTTTATAATCTAAATATATTAAAATTATTTGCATACATTTAATTTCATTAATTTGAGAACTATTAGTCAAAAAAAGTTCTATAGGTCATTCAGTAATCTGTGGCCCATATATTAGTCTAAGTAAAAATTATAACATTTCTGTGGCCTACCTGAAATTTGCAATGGGCCACATTGGCTATAGGTTGGGAAACTCTGGTCTAGAAGAAAACTCCAACCAATATTAAAAAAGCCAATAACACTAAAAAGTCATCTTATTGACCATGGTGTGATTTGAACCCGGACCTCGTAGTCTGAAAACGAACATTCTATGCATTCAGTCACGCTTTTTCACACTCTCTCTCTCTCTCTCACACACACACACACACACACACACACACACAGTGAGAGAGCGAGAGAGAGAGTTAGTTCATATCTTTTTATCTGTGAGTTTTAAATTTTTATTTAATGAAATCTTTGTCTCATTTTTTTTTTTACTTTAACGTTCTGCTACGTTATTTGCAGAGACTGGTGCGATGATGCCAAAAATTGTTTTCATGCGAAAACTATGGACCCCAACTGAAGAGGAAGACCGAATGGCAGATATAATCTTTCATTATTACCAGGTAATTTCTTCGACAGCCATTAATTGCACAGTAATGAAATTCAACTTCTCAGAATATATATGTTTATATTCATAGAAACAATACGCTCAGTGATAGAAACTCTGACTGACACCAAATCGGTCAGGTTTCGATCCTGGCTTGATGCATTTGGATGTCTACTCGCATTGAAGAGCTGTGATACAGAGAATCTACTGTCTGTGGATGACATAATATATATATATATATATTTGGTTGGATAGATGTGAGTTTGTGACCCTGGGTTTCACGCTGTAGCGATCGTCAGACAAATATGTTAGCTCTATCTCTGATATTGAGCGCTTTCTAATAACTACCGCGCATATAATATATAAATAATTATATATTATATGCTATTATAATATAATATATAAATAATTATATATATATTTATATACATTTTTCACACACATATATATATATATCCCCACATGACACACTTGAGCGCTTAGCTTTGGAGCGGGTAGAATGGAGATCAACGTGTTTTAGTGGACTCAGCAATTTTCAATCTGCTTGTCTGAATCATCTTCAAGAAGCGAGAGCAAGATCTAAAAGGTCAGCCAATCTAACAGTTATCTCATCTCTCAATCCTCACACTTGCTCCACATGTGGCCTCTTTTGTAAATCACTAGAGGGTCTTGAATGCCACTTAAGATTATCGCACAAAACTGAATCAAGTAAGCTGTCAGATCCTCATACGTCGAAATCGACGGGAGAGTCCATTATATATACATATATATATATATGTATGTATAATCTGAACATTATATTTAGTGGTTACACGAGTTTGAGTTGACATCTCCGTATTTTAAACTGTGTAAATCTATGTCTAACGGTGCATTCGAGAATCATAAAGAAAATGTACCTTAGAAATTACAGGCCAGTAAACATAAAAGTGCACTGTTTTAAAAAGAGAGAATTCTACTTCAACACGTGTATCCACTAAATATAACAGTAATAATGTTATGTCGAATTATAAATAAATAAATTCTTTATATACACGATATTTTTATAGATACAAATATTGAAGTAAATGCTCTGTTTATAATAAACACTATTAACGACATTTATTAGCCTGGAGGTCTAGAAATTCAGGCCGGTAAATGTTGTTAATAGTCTTTATAATAAACAGAACATTTAGTTAAATAATTGTATCTATAAAACTAGCTATAACAATAAATATATTAAAATAATTGTCGGACTTAGTCCATTTCATAATATATATATATATATATATATATATATATATATATATATATATATATATATATATATATATATATATATATATATATATATATATATATATATATATATATATATATATATATATATATATATATATATATATATATATATATATATATATATATATATATATATATCAAAAAGAAAGTAATTTTTAGAAGGAAAATCCTAATGAGTGCTGCTATAGAATCTTACCAAAATATAAATCTTCGCGCCGGTTTTTCCCAATATCTCCATTCCTGAAAGAACTACTTTCCCAAGCCAAGATACACGACTACAAAAATGTTAAAAAATTAAAAGAAAACGGTTGCACCCATGACCTCATGTTATTCAAAATAGATAACACAAATTAATTCAAATACCAATTTGCACAAAATTTCTAAAAAAACAAAAAACGAAAAAATTTAAAAAAATTAAAAAACATCACTTACACACATTCGTTTGTTGAATTGTATCACTTCGCATCTCCCATAGCTTTCCTGATGTTTTCAGCTGATCTGATGAATATTTATGAGAGTTCCTAACTCAAGTATTTTGAAAAACCAAAAACATTTTTCTCCAGTTATGCTCATCTTCATCTTCATTATTCGGACGTTATGCTCATCTTCATCTTCATCCATGGATAAAGGTGTTGGTTGGATCCAGTGACTAGATCCAAAGAATTGTGAGTTCAATACCAGGCTACAGCAGTGGTGAACGAAAAAAGAAAAAAAACTTGGAGAGTTGAGTTAAAGGGAAATAACTGAGACATCTGGAAGAGGCATGGCACATGGAACTAGAACAATATACCGCGGTGGACGAAATAAAGGGTTCGGTTCGAAATTCCAATCACCTGAAGAAGGCCGGAGCGTACAACGACCGAAACGTTGTGAATATGGCAATAAAGATGAGAATAACAGTTCGAATAATGTAAATAATTTAAATAATCATAATACCTCATCTCAGAGATATAGACAAATATATTTTTGTCTTGTATATAAATGCTTGTTACAAGATAAAATCTTTGTATTTGCCTTGATGAAGTCCCACAGAGGATGAAACACGTCGGCTAAGATAAATTTTCCTTTTGACTTTATTATTCACATACAGACATATTATAAGTTGGGATGTGTCGGTGGTGTAATGGATAAAGGCTCGGAATGAGAAATCGGAGAACCGAGTTCAAATACCAGCCAGGTTCGTTATATTCACACGTGCAAATACCCTTGGTATATGTATGAATCCACATCTTCTCATCCCAGCTATGGGTTAAATAGTAAGACTGATATCCGAAAATCATTAATATTATTTCCCAAAAGTTCTTACAATCCAAAGATATGTTTCGACTTTAAATAGCCTCAGAAAAGGTTGATAAGCCGTAAAAAAGCAAACCAATCAAAATAAAAAATATTTCTGGCTTTAAATAACCTGCAAAAGTTTGATAAGCCGTAAAAATCAAACCACTCGATAACGGTATCGTCAGATCTGCTATTCACTCTATCTCAGTCTGCTTATGTATTTCTATTGTCTCACCTAGTGCGTATTTCTATTTCAACCTATCAATTTGTTTGCTGATATCTTTCTTCTTTTCTTCTTCTTCTTCTTCTTCTTCTTCTTCTTCTTCTTCTTCTTCTTCTTCGTGTCCATTTTTTATCTTTCTATGTCTCTATTAAATCTAACTCAGCACATTGTCTTTTCCTAATTTGCATCTGTCTCAGCCTTTTTGTATCTCATTCAATCTATTTACATCCTTCAATTATATTTAGTTTTGCTAGTGTATTTTCTTTTTATGAAACCAGCACCATTCTTAGGATTTTGTGATTGACTCTTTGTTAACCAATCACAGATACGCCAGGACATTAATGGCCGACTCGTAAATGTACATGTTATTTCTCTTTACAGGAAGTGCCAAACTTTCTTGTTGGTTTTCATCAATGTACTGTGCCGCAGGCTGTGAAACTGGCAGCTCTAATCCACATAGTTAACTCCGAGGGCCAAAGGAGACAAATCCGATCTTCTGAGTATGTATGTTTCCCGTGTCTTTTGATATATGCCGTACTGTATATATATTAGTTATCTATTTATACGTATTCACTATTGATATATGTAATATTGTATCGTTCGAGTTATTCTATTGACTTTTGCTTGTCAAAAATTGAACGTGAAAAAGAAAATCATTCTTATTGTAACTTTGGTTGTTATTGAAGAAGTTTTGACATAATGATGAACAATCCTGATACAAATATTGCACTTTGAGTATTGGAGAGGGAGGTCAAAATCGTCTGCATTTTTCTACAATCAGGAAAGATATAACATCTATTTTACTTCCCCTATCGGTCAGGTAGGATAAAAAGCAATATGGTCACTGGTTAGACATTCGACACACACAAATACACAGACACGCAGACACACATACACACTCTACACCCTATATATATATATATATATATATATATATATATATATATATATATATTATATATATAGATAATAGACAACTGTTGTCTATTTATTTTATGTATTTTTTTCGTAACGTTCTGATAATTTAATAACATTATCGTTGAACGAAGAAAGAAATTATTAATATTGATCCATATTTTTTAGATTGTATTAAAAAGAAATATGGATCAATATTGTGAATTTTTTTCTTCAACGATAATGTTATTAAAATTATCATACGTTACGAAAAAAATTTACATAAAATAGACAACACTTGTCTATATTATTTAATGAAACGTGTATGAATGAAAAGATGCTGCCTAAATACACATATATATATATATATATATATATATATATATATATATATGTGGTGGGGGGGTAATATTTTTTATAAACTGATAAGTATATAAAAGAGCTTATGCCTAAACGTGAAACACTTAAAAACGTAAGCCGAGGATAAAATAAGCAGAAAAAAAAAAAAACAAAAAACAAAAAACAAAGAAACAAAACAAAACAAAACAGACCAGTTTAAGACAAAGCTACGATAAACCAAGTCTAATTTCTTTTCGACTCGTCTGGTTGCGAGTTCCATCATGCGTTAAATGAGATAGGGAGCGGTTGCAATTAAATACTCAATGTTGGAACATGGGTATAACTTGGTGGGTAGAGACTGGAAAACTTGTATGGGATGGCCAATTTTTATTTACTTTTTATTTATCTAATATCAGTTGCGCCATTAAAGGAAACAACGAATATGATTTGGCAGTTAATAACTTATTCAGCTGTCATCACCTCGTAAATTATCGGTTACGTCGATAACATCAATAAAGACATGACCAAAAGAGGAGCCGTTGTTAAGAAATGCTTGTATACTATATTTTTTATGCTATAAGTAATATTTGCTTCATATCACATTCATTTAACTTTAAATTGTCTAATTTTACTCAACGTGTCACAAATACATTATCTAATTTTTGAATATAAATTGAATATATATATATATATATATACATATATATATATGAGTAAATATATATATATATATATCTGTGTAAATGTTGTGGTAAACCCTCCTACAGTAGAATGAACTCTTCCTCCTCTCATAATACTAACTGCGAGAGTCGGTTGAGAGTGAAAGTTGACGGAGTGCTAACCTACTGTTCGAGTAAATATATATATATATATATATGAGTAAATATATATATATATATATATATATATATATATATATATATATATATGAGTAAATGTATATATATGAGTAAATATCAAATTGTAACAAGGTGACAGTAGTGTTATATGAGATGGAATTATCGACCAAACCATTATAGGGCCATTCAAAGTCGATGAAGGAGTTAAACTGAACGATGCTAACTTTTGAGATTTTATGAACAAGAATTTCTTTGAATGGCACAAGTCCCAGTCTCACAGTTTCAAAGGGAAGTGTGCATTTATTCACGATAATGCTCCTGCTCATGTGTCTTAGCTTATCCGTGAATTCTTTGAGCAGAAAAGATTTATAGGAGATAAGGTAATGGAATGGCCACCATCAAGTCCTGATCTAAATCCGATCGAAAATCTATGATCAAATATGAAAATGAAATTATATGAAGATGGCAAACAGCAAAGCAGACCTATGGAAATCAATTAAAACAACCATGTCGTAAATTGAATCTACTGAAGTAAAAAAAAAAATTAACAAAAT
>CAHIKZ030001190.1:790000-877500 GCA_903632075.3 Acanthosepion pharaonis
TCAGTCACAGGCATTGCAACGTCTTCTTCGCGTGATCATAATATATTTATATATACGAAATTACGTATGTGAGTTAGTGGATCTTAACACATACCAACCCTTGTTGAGTCATTCAATGTTGAAATTTGCTCCCTTTTATTATAATTGAATTGATATGCAAACAGCTGTTCGGTTTATACTTAAGACATTGGTTGGGTTTGTACCTAAGGCTATAGGCAAACACTGGTCAAGTTTATACTTGTGTGTATAGGCAAACATTTGTCAAATTCACACTTTAGGCTATACGTATACATTCATTTGCTTTATACGGACTTTATGAAATTGCTTGTTTTTATTTTTATAAATAACAAAAGCAGATTACTTAATAGATGCGCCTCCATTTATACAGATACAGGTATGCATGTCAGTCTTTTTTTTTTTTATTATTAATCAGTGGCGAAGCTAGAGTGTGTGCGGCTGGGTATAGCCCTTGAGTTTGCCCCCATCCTCTCGGCCGCCACAAAAAATGCAACAAATTGCACAGTGTCATATATATATATATATATATATATATATATATATATATATATATAGATAGATAGATAGATAGATAGATAGATATTTTGCAACAAACTTTTTTTCCTTTTTCTTTTTTATTTAGTTTTTCTTGTGTTCTGACATTTTTGGTTTGATGGGAGTGAGAACGTACAAAAACTGCCCATCTCTTCAATTATCCATGTGCTTTCGGCCACTTTAACCATTTTCAAGGGGGGGGGTTATTATGGTGTTGTTAGTTTCTTTTCATGTGCTTAACAATGGGAGAGGAGTGCTGATAGTCTTTTAAAAATAGAAAGTCGCTCACTCGAATTCCAGCCATACCCAACATATGAAGGCTCAGAATAAATCCTCCTGCTAGTATCTAAAAACCTCATAAATAATACATCTCACAGTCAAAACATTAAAAGAAAATAACAACACCGGTTTTCCTATTGAAATTTTCAGATGAATCTTAATTCTTCAGATAATGATTGAATAAGATCATGGTGAGTTCTACGACAATAAAATAACCATAGAAATACCTTTGCCGCATCGTTAAATATTTGAGCTTAATTACTTTAAGTAAATATTGCAATAACAATAAGAAATGTGTATTTTTTGACTGTGTGTTGGCTATCGTTGTTACTTACTTTGGGGAGAAATAGTCTAATTTGGTGCTCTATAAGGTGGTTAGGGAAGCCGTTGTTGATTAGTGTTTGTTTTACATTATTAAGTTCTTTGAAGAAGAGTAGTCGAGAGGATGAATTCTGGTGTGCTCTTTTTAGGAAATTTTTTATTACTGCTATTTTGTACCTGAGTGGGCATTCGCTTTTAAAGTTAAGGTGGCAAGAGTTTTTACTGGTGTTTTTTTTTTTTGTATAATGAGATGATAAAAGTATTATTGCTATATTCTACGAGAACATTTAAGAATGGAAGTTTGTTTTTTTGACTAAGTTCATAGGTAAAGTTAAGGACGGAGTTTTTCTCATATGTGGTCTTAAGTGTATCTATTTCTTTGATGTTATTTGCTAAAATAAAAATATCATCTACGTAGAGGGCATATATTTTCGATTTACGGACCTGTGTAAATATCGTATTTTTTACATGAGACATGTAATAGTTGGAAAAGCATGGGCCGAGTGGGTTTCCCATACTAACACCATTAGTTTGAGTGTAAATATTGCCATTATGGTCATAGAATGGAATTTTTGTTGTGTATGCCTGTAGTAATTTGTTTAGTATAGATGGTTTGATGGCTGGCAGAGGGATATAATTATTGGTATACACAGCGTTGAGGATAATGTCAATAATTTGATCGACGGGGACGTTTGTAAATAAGTTTTCGACGTCAAGTGACGCTATTATACTTTGGTTTGATTTAGTAGTTTTTAAAATTTGGAGGAATTCATGGGTGTATGTGATGCTGTAATTGGTGGGTAGGTATGGAGTGATGATATCGTTCAAGAATTTTGATAACTCGTAGATAGGTGTTGGGATCTAGGAAATAATTGGTCGTAGCGGATATCAAGGTTTATGGGTTTTTATATTTCCATATAAATATCCAAGGTTGGTAGTCTCCAACGATTTTTGGAATTTTTAGGGAACTGACCTCTGTGTTGTGAGCTGTTATTAGTTTGTTGACGGACCTTTTTAAAGTCTCGGTGGGATTTCTTTTCAGTTTGGTGAATTTAGTTTGATCATCGACAATATTTTATATTTTTGTGTAATCGGTTATATATATATATATATATATATATATATATATATATATGTGTGTGTGTGTGTGTGTGTGTGTGTGTGTGTGTGTGTGTAAAAATATATAGAAAATAGGAAAGAACTCGTTAGGTAAATAATCCAAAGTTCTTTAGTATTTTTGTTATTATTTTTTTTTAAATAGTGCTCGATACAAAAGTAGAGCCTAAATATAATTATTTATTTAAAAATATGATTCCAACGCTACATAAGAGTTCTCATGTTTCAAAACAAGAGCCGAAAACTTCAATATAATTATTTGAATTAAATTACTAAGCTCTGTTCCATCTTCAAGCGAAATTATTGAAGTTTTCGATTCTTGTTTTGAAACATGAGAACGCTTATGTAGCGTTGGAATCATATTTTAAATAAATAATTATATATATATATATATATATATATATATATATATATATATATATATATATATTATGAATTAAGACAATAGGAAATACCATTCTTATTAACGCGTTTCGTCCTCTTGAGGACTTTATCATGCAATGTAAATTTATTTTGTTGCACGTGTTTATATACAAAGGCGGAGGTATCATTGGTTTATCAAAGGCTTTTAAATTTGAAAACATTCATGAATATTTATCATGGGGTTGAAAGCTCTGTCAAAACATGTGGAGAACACAGTGTCATAATTCAAATCTGGTAAGAAAAAAGTAAGCGAGTAATATTCAAAAATTTTTTATCTTTTTTTTTATAAATGAATATTGTATAAATTGTAATTGGATCAAAAAAAAAAAAATTCTTGAATATTACTCGCTTACTGTTGTCCTACCGGATTTTGTATTATGGCACTTTTTGTCCTCCATATGTTTTGACTGAGTTTTCAACCACCTGATGAATATTCATGAACGTTTTCAAATTTAAAAGCATTGATAAACAATGGCATCCTTGTTCTTGTATATAAACACGTGCAACAAAATAAATCCTTATTTTTCCCTTGATAAAGTCCCTCAGAAGTCGAAACGGGTCGGTAAAGAATAGTTTTTCCTCTTGTCTCTTTATTCATTTTATTCCTATACAAATAAACACTATTCTAAAATAATTTACACACACACACACACACACACACACACACACACACACACACACACACACATATATATATATATATATATATATCACTCAAATGAATGAAAAAGTAGAAATAAATCTGAGTAACACGTTTCGAACTTTAGGACTTCATCAGGCTAAATTAATGTTTTTGTTGATGGAATTATATATGTGTAGAAAGAGGAGAGGGAATTCAAAAACGCAAGTGTCGGTTATAATTATGCATGAAACGCTGAAGATTTTGGAACGCTGAATGTTAACTTTTTAAATTTAAATTTTGTTTCTTCAGATGTGTCTGGGTATGTAGTCTAGCCAGTTACATTCAGTTTCCTTATATTTTTGTTCTTGTTTGATTTTTTTACGATTTGTCTAACATTGTTCTGATTTAGAGAAATTTGTATAACATATTCTTCCATAATCACAACATCGAAAGTTCTCGAACTGTTAAGGTAGCAACAATAAATTTGAATAGTTACAAAATCTGAAATATTATACAGGATTATTGGATGCGAGTTTAAATTTCGACAGAGACAAATTTATTCCATTTTCAGGCAGTTTTCACCATTATCCGTTTAAGTGTAGAATTTTCTACGTGTTTTTGGCGCCGATAAATATTTGAATTATCTCCCTTACATTATGAGCATCTCTTGTTCTATGGCCCTTTGCTTAAATATAAAGGACTTGTTAAGATAATACGAAAAAAAAATGCATTTCTAACACATTTGGTTTTGACGCTTCTGAAATTAAGCAAAAATAGCAAATAAAATAATGTGACTAAACAATTGACAATAATTCATTTCTTTTTCAGGAAATAGATGCCACTCTTGATAATATGGGTGATATGACTATGGAAGCAGCGAAAATACAATATATTGATATTATCAGCACTTTCCCCACCTTTGGGTCGTTATTCTTTGAAGTGAAGGTACTCAGATGAGATTATTATTTGAGAGTATTATTATTATTATTATTATTATTATTATTAACTAGCAAAAACAGTAACGATGATGGTACAAGAACTTGTAATATTCTGATGAATAAGATAAATTTTGTAAACACAACATCAGTCTATATATATATATATATATATATATATATATATATAGAAATATAGTCTTAAGGTGTGTTATATTTATGGGATAAAGTGCTCAATATCAGAGATAGAGCGTGTGTAAACGATTGCATATAGCATGAAACAGACTGTCGCATCTAAGTGTTGACTTTATATATATATATATATATATATATATATATATATTTATATATATCGTATAGTTCCGCGTATAAGACGATCTTTAAATAGCAAAAAAAAAAAACGACCTTAAAAATTGGATGGGGGTCATCTTGTGCTACAATTATACAAAAAGAAACCTTAAATTCTGAATGATGTTTGTTGGTAGATTAACCTTGGCCTCAGTGTCATAACCAAAAATGTACATGAAAAGATTCGCATTATCAAATAAACTGATAATGAAAGTAATATAACCATTTAACCTTTGATATGACTGGCATAGCTTCATAAAAAACTGCCTCTTCGAAGAACAATAGTGGGAGAGAAAGAGAGAGACATAGATAATGTATGTGTGAATTTCGGCAGTGCTTAAGGCAAATTTTATTAGACAACAGATATGTTGTTTCAATTAATTTTTATCAAAATTACGAATACCCCTTCTCAGATAAGGAGGAAGTTCCGTTAAAAGTTAATTTCAGAAGAATTATGGTCTAACCTTTCGTCTTTCTTGATAAATTCCCCCAGAGGACGAAACACGTCGACTAAGAAGTTTTTCCTCTTGTATTTGTATTCACATCCGGCTTCGGATGTCTAGTCGCACTGAGGAGCTGTGATAAAGAGAAACATTACTGTCTGCGAATGACAATATGTATATGCGTGTGTGTGTTTATTTGCGTGTGTGTGTTTATTTGCGTGTGTGTGTTTATTTGCGTGTGTGTGTTTGAGTACAAGTTTGGATAGATATCAACGACATTTCTTTGTTAAGGATATTATTTCTATATCGATATTCCTGTTTGATGATTGTAAAACTTTTTGTCCATTTAAACATTTTATTTGTGACCTTTTTTTTTCAGCACCAAAATAATTCATCAGAATTTGAACAAGTCTACGTAGCTGTCAATAATACGGGACTTTCTATTGTCGACCCTGCAACTAAGGTATTAATAATTTTCTATGTATTTTTTTCTTTTGGCGAATAATAAAAAATGCGAAAATTAACGTAACGCTTTGCCTGACATTTCTAGCTAGAAAAGGATAAATTTCGCTGAATGCTAAGCTCGTGTGCGCTGCTCAAATTCTTGGAACAACTTCGAAGGCACACTAATTTTAATTTAGAGATAAAAAATAAAATAATTAAGAAGTGTTGATATTTTTTAGTATTTCATTTTTGAGATGAGCAATCATCAATATTCTTTAATAAGTAGAACTCTTGTTCTCCTCTTGGTTGTGATATATGTTATTATAGACAACATTTCGACCAAATACCATCTGGCCATCTTCAGGTGTACACTTTTTACATCAAATCACCCATGTCACTAAGACGCGAGGATCACTGGGAATGAAAGAGAATGATAAGAATTTAGAAGGAACCGGAAACT
Organism: Acanthosepion pharaonis; assembly: GCA_903632075.3. NCBI lineage: Eukaryota > Metazoa > Mollusca > Cephalopoda > Sepiida > Sepiidae > Acanthosepion > Acanthosepion pharaonis. The sequence continues at coordinate 795,944 of CAHIKZ030001190.1, forward strand.
CAGTCCTAAACAGGAAACAAGAGATGAACTTTAAATCTTGTTCAAAAGACCGAGGGGGAGTGTAAAGCGGACAATAGGCAAACCTATCTGCTCCTATTGTTTGTCTGGTATGGGATATCTGTTGATTTCTGTTATTTTGTCCCCGTGGTACTAGTTATTGTCCTTTCCTGTCGAACTAGTTTTTTACTGACTTGAACTGAAGTCCATTGGTTGACAGTAACATGTTTAACCAACTCTTCTATCCACTACACCCCCATCCCCAAAATACTTTCTGTTCATTGTAAGACGATTTCAACATTTGACTATCATGACGTGTTCGTACCGCTTTTCGATAATTCCGTATTTAATTTTTGAGATGATTGTCAATATTCTTTAATTATTTCGAACTACTGTCCTTATCTTGTTTGTTATTGAGATTACTAAAGACACAATAGGCAATAAATAGCATTTTCTTCTTCTACATGCCTCGTCCCTTCAGAAAATGGGTGATAATGGCTCTCCAAAATATCCTATCCATTTTTCTCTTAGCAGTTGTTCTACATTTGCTAAGGTTCCCAATCTCGTTCCACCATCCATTCATATAAGCATCAGATAGGTGCCTTCCTATTTACGCTGTGAGTTTTAAGTTTTCTAAGCCTTCCTTTCTCATTTTGTGTTCAATGAATTTCAGCTGTCTCTTTTTTGTTCTGATTATAAATGTTCTTTTTCTTGCCATTCTCTTTAAGATTTCCTCATTGCTTACTCGCTTCCTCCATGGAATTCTTAGCATTCTTCTGTGGAACCACATTCCTGTTCCCCCTAGTTAGGACAAAATAACACATGATCAATAGATATTCCATATCAGCCAAACAATAGTCACCTGATGATGGCCGAAACGTTGTGTCCAGAAACGTAACAAAACTGTGGGAATCTGAGAGACTTGAACCACGAATGAATTTTGGGGAAAAGTAATTAACTTTGGAATTTCTCGAAGGTGGTTTGATAAGATATATTTTTGCATGGGATTCCGAGCTGAAATCTGATCCAAGATGAACAAATTATTGATACTACGATGCTAAGCTGTAAGGTTTTTCTCAGTAAAATTTGCAGAAATATTGTTTTGCTGGAACCATGTTTTTTTTTTTTTTTTTTGTTGGTCAATGGACATTTAGATAATCCAATTGAAGATGGACATTTTTACATAGATCAATATCAAAAAGAAAAGGGGGTGCACGGAGGAATCGCTTACATAAACCGATGAAACATTTAGCTTCGAGATTCACCGAGCAGAGTCCAGAATGACGAGGTAAGAAAAGTTCCGCTGCTTGAAGACAGGAACACACACGCATTTGGATCAGTGTTTCTTTTATGAAAGAATTCTTCCGCAACCGAAACATTGAATCAAGAAGTGAGCATGAAATCCTGAACATTAGAAAGTAATAAAATTCAGTACTTCTTGAACATGGATATATATCGTGAAATAGAGACGCCAGTGGACGTTGTTGGAAAAGTGTTGTTTTCAAATCTGAGGATAGCAGAATCGACACACTTTTCAACGTTAAAACGATTTCTGCCGCGGTCATTTATTTTTCAACATCACCTTAAAAATAAAAGGCTTTATGCGTGTTTCTATTTTCTTTGATTTTTCTTCTATTTTTCAGTTCTTCTTGTGTCTAGTTTAGGAAAGTCATCGATTGCTGCTGCTGCTGCTACTACTACTACTACTACTAATAAGACCTTTGAGATTGTGACGTTTATTATTGTTTTCATTACTATTATAATAATTATTGCTATGATCAGAATTTTAAATCTAGTGGCTTTTTCTACTTTTTTGTCCACAGGAGTTTCTTTGCACATTTGATTATTCCAAACTGCTGAATTGGATTCACGAAGAAGGAACATTTACGCTTATCACAGAGAATGGCAATGAACCAATTAAAACAGTTTTCGAATTAGAAATGGTATGCGATATTATTAATGAAATTTCTCTCTTTATCCACACACACACACACACATACACACACACACATATATATATATGTATAAAAGTGAACATTGACGTCAACACTCATCTGTTTCAAGCTAGACGCAATCGTCAGGCGGCCTGAAGATTGCGTCCAGCATGAAACAGCCTGTCGCCTCTGAGTGTTGACTTCAATGTTCACTTTTATATTTATATTTACATACGCTCTATCTCTGACATTGAGCACTTTGTCCCGTAAATATAGCACACCTTAATACTATATTTTGTTCATATATATATATATATATATATATATATATATATATATATATATATATATATATATATATATATATCAGTCTGTTCGTAACTATCTATCTTTTTTCTCAGTTTCGATCAAAATGTAATATATGCTCATTTTTATTATTTTAACAAATATTTGAACATATTAATTAAAGATCTTTAGTAAGAACTTCTTACCACAATTAATTTTTTACTAGTTTCGCTTTCATCTGTTTTTCTTGCTAAAAAAGGTCGCTGGGAATGAAATATCATACCCAACGCTCTTATCACAATAGGTGTATTATTATTATTATTATTATTATTATTATTATTATTACGACAGCGCCACCTGGCATCCATCGCGAAAAACAATTTTTTTTTCAACGTGGCTTCCTTAGTATTATATATTACCCTTATCAGTCGTTTGTTAGTTGATTTGTTGTTTTTTTAATCATTTCACCCCAAGCAAGGCAGTAAAGCCACTAAGACGCAAGGGTGGGAGGTCACTAAATGTGAAGGAATATAAGAGAAAAATTCTATTAAGGAGAGTGAATAATAAAAGAACAGGAAATAAAAGGCAGAAGATAACGATTGACATTGCATTTAAACTTTTGAAGGTCAAAGTTAACTGGTAAGCAAGAAGCCGAAACAGAGTTTCACAAGGAGTAAGTGCAAGAGAAGAAACTATTAGCATAGAATTTACGGTTACATGGAGCCATTGCAACTATAAAATGATGGGACCTTGCCGCCAATCTAGTACCGCGCTTAAATTCATAAAGTCTACATACCATAGAGGAAAGCTGAACAGAAGCCACCTTACGGCGGTGGAAAAGTAGCTGAAGCCAAGATGCTTGTATTTTATGTAGAATATCTAAATCCATAGCAGAAGAACCAGGCCAAATGTGTTAGAGATATTCAGTGCGTGGAGGAATAGTAGTAGACTTATAAATGTGTAAGAGAGATTCTGACGAAAGTTTTCTGAAATCTCTGGCATTTTTCTCCATGTTGTCACTGAACTCAACCTTAATACTGTTATTTCTTGTCCTATCTTTTTTCTGCATCGGTGCTCTCATCCTTGTGGCCTTGTTCCATTGTAAGATTCATCTATTTTGGAGCCTCCTGTAGAGCGATGGTGAGATTCTCTTACGGTTATTCGCTAGTGTAGTGAGTGCAAGGCTCGCTAGGTACCTCGCTTTCGTGCACCTGGACCAGTTAAGGTCCGTAAAGAACCAAATAAGTAATAATGTTTAAGCTTGTGTGATTGTAAATTCCGAATTTAAGCTAAAATTTTGACTTTTTTTAGTTTCAGGGCCAACTTCTAGATGACATCATTATGTCATATGTTATGTGGGGGATGAACTCCAAGGTTCGTAACGTAAAGGGATACTTGGGGACACTTATTGGAGAATCCACCTGCTGAACGATCGAATTAACCTCGCGCCATTGAAAAAAAAAAAAAAAAAAGCAATAAACAAAAAACGACCAGCCAATCACTCAAATTTTACTGACTGGATTTTACCAAGCCAAAAACTTTTAAAACAGAAAACAAAGAAGGTAAAACAGACTAAAACCTTCAAAGATTGTAAACATTCTTGTTGATTAATTTTCAAATAAATGTTTTTCTTTTTCTTATCATGCTTTGCTAAGATGTCTGAAATTGTTAGTATATGCATATATATTTATTTGCATTATTTACATTGTTCGAACTGTTTCCTTCATCTTTATTGCCATATTCACGACGTTTCGGCCGTTTTACTATCCGGCCTTCTTCAGATGTTTGGAATTTCGAACTGAATTTTCGAAATCTTTATTTAGCCCACCGGGGTAGATTGTTCTAGTTCCACGTGCCATGCCTCTTTCGGATGCCGTGGTTATCTCCTTTTAATTCAACACTACAAATATTTGTTCACGACGCCAAGTATTGAACTCCCAACTCTTTGCGTCTGGTCATTGGCTCCAACCATCGCTTTTAGCCACTGGGCCTTGAGGACAGTAGAACAATATAGATAATGTAAATAATTACAATACATATAAGAAATATAGATGCATATATATTTTAATTTTCGTGCACTTTAAACTGGATGAAGTCTTCCGCGATGCATTTTTATTTATTTTCATTGTAAATGCTTTATTTGGCCTAATTATTTCAAAGTATAAGCTAATGTTTACACCACAACAAAGACACTGTAAAAACTAATAAGTGATATTTAATGTTACTGAAAAAACAAAAAAAAAAAGAAGACAAGTTATAGTTATCCTTCATCGGAGTTATAAATCTATACGAAGGTTTAAAAAAATTAGTCCTATACAGATTGCAAACCCGTTATCAATAAATGCAAAGAAATAAAAAAAAACTCATAACTGGTATAAATCTTTGTGAACGTTTGAAAACAAAACAAAACTAAAAAAACTAGTTTTAAAACGTACATATTTTAAGACTCTTAACAAATTCTAAATTATCTATTATCGATGATTATGTCTTGCTCTTTTCTTCTTTGACCTTTTTTTTTATTAGTAACACCAAAAGTAAATTAAATTGTTATGAATACTGTTCATCGTATATTTTTACATTACTGATGTTATTTTCATATAATACGTAGACAACGTTGCTAATGTATTATTTTTTAATCTTATCATTTGCAGTTTAATTTAATTGTTTGATACTGTTCAATTAAAAAATAATTGAGTGATTTTGTGTTTACGTATGTAAATAAATAAAAACTTGTTCAATATTTTTTGTTAAAAGTTTAGTTTTTTTACTTTTTTAGTAATAATTTTAAAAAAATTGTTCTTTATTAAACAAAAGGGATGATTTATTCTAAAATTCATTAATTTTCCTACTGCTTATTCAAAAATAATTGAATGATATCGGATACGCAAAACATGGGCGTATCATTTTAATATACTTTCCAATGCCAGCTATTATGTTTTAATTTACAGAGAACTTCTCTTATATAAAGAGTAGATAAATAAATTATTTATCAAAATCTTACTTGGAAGATAAATGATTTTTTATTTGGTAAAAAAACGTGTACGAAAAAAAAAATCATAGTTAAAACAAATGTTTGAGGTAACGTTTAATTTATAAGACCAAGAGGAGACAGCAACAAAAGACGACACGAACCGAGTATAAAAAACTGCAGACGATAAATTTATTAACAGACAAAATTGAAAGAATTACACAAATTAAGTACTTTGTGTGCCAAATGATGGCCAATAACATGTATGTACAAATAAACACTGCAAATAAAATAAGCCTCTTTTACAATAAAAATCACTATGCTGCGTAAGGTCCCCAGAAAAGGCAAACAACATAAAATAAATGTAAAAAAATATAGGTACAATGTTAGAAGTTTGTGGTAACAGCGAAGAACAGAGCAATCACACCAGACGAAGAATATCCCTTTGATGTGGGAGCGATTTTGATGTTCCTTTCAAATTTTCGTCTGTGTTGTTTTGTATTGTTTTTCCTTGACCGGGCCGACGTGGGTTCTTACAGCAGTTTGTTCGTCGACTCTTCGAATTCAATACTTCTTCTGCTTTTATTCACCAAAATAGACTCCAGATTTGCTTCCCAGAATTTGGCAGGGAAACCTTTTGATTGGTTCTGAATGAAACCCCCAAACAGTTATTTTCCCACAAATCGGAATGGTCTAAAAATATTTTAAAAATTCTAAAGTTTAAGCAAGAGCCGAACACAACGTCCATTTTCTCTCAAAAAAGCAGACGATAAACGCTCAATTAGTTTAAATTTCTTATAAAGATGCTGAATCAAAATATATATGGTTTTAAACGTCGAAGTATGTAGTTTTAGATTTTAAGCTGGAGTATACATACATAAAACGATACCCTTAATTATAGAATATATTGTTTCGCGATTTCACTATCAATTGATTCAATTTTTATTGCTTAGTAATTTTGCATTTTATTGTTCATCGAGTTGTTAGTATTTTAGAAGACTGTTTTTCATGGCGTTGAATATCACACTGATTATCACCTATCTGATAGGGATTTACTAAAAAGTTGTTTTTACGACTCAGAGACTCTTCTACTGTTACACTTTTCCGACACAAAAATTCATGCCTCTACTATAACTTTACGGTTGATAATTTCCATTTTATGGATGCTACAAAGGCTATTGGCGCGGAAAAAATGGAATCGGCATGCCGAGTTCAAAATCCGATAGCATTTGTTGTGCGCACAAATACTTTCCTTTGGGGAAAGGTAGAAATTCATCTTTTCCACCCCAGCTATAAGTTGAATAGCAATGCAGACTAGGCTCTCACGCCTTGATTGGCTACTAATTCAGGAGAAGGGTAAGTTTGAATTCAAAGCCGCTAGCAACTCCACCCCGTCAAAGAAGTCTACTTGTTACAGGAATCAAAACAGCCATACATAGTGAGGTGTGTCTATGTTTACTACACAGGGGAATCTCATGGCACTAACGAGAAAGGAATTTTCTATTGTGAAATTGTCGTCTCCACTAAAATATCAAATACAATATTTATAAACCAATCACACTCAAGAAAACACTTACATCTTAAAACACACCAATAAAATCATAGAATACAAATCAGAATGTTTGTTGTATTAGTCATCATTATTTTTAGGTAGATACCAACCAAATATCGTACGGACGTAGTAGAAGACATACCACGTGACCTTTTAGGACCAATTAGGAATAAATAAATAATTTAATTCTGGAGCCGATTTTGTTACGAAGAAGTGTATAAAAACATACGAAATCCATTCCCAAACAAGGATACACGCGGCTGTCACCAAACTCCACACAAGTCTCACTGATAATCTTAATGGCCTCATATTAAAAGCGACAGCGTTGATAAACTTCAGACTACAGCAACACCGCCAACAGTAAGAAACAATTTCTATCTCTCGTATCCGCTTATACTATGAATCACGCACACATATGTTGGCTTTTTCATACAAACACACATATCGCAACATTTTATTGTTTCTCACATATGTACACAAAGAAAGTTTATATTTTATTTCAGAACTTTATCAACCCAAACAAAAAGACATTATTTTCCAATCTATCATCAACTGCTTGTATTCTTGTTGTTATATTAAATTAATGTTTATTTGTTGAAACTACGTTGTCTTTTCTACTGAATTTTATTCCTTCAATGAAAATCGTGTGATTATTCTAGACGGCCAAATTATGAGCGGACCCCGTAACGATAGTTTGTTATTGTATCGAATCCTGACACTCCAAATTTTAGCATTCAACGAAAAACCGAGTAGAAGGATTCCTACAAAATTAACGCTAGAAAAATTGCAAGACAAGCTGGACCATTCCGAAACCGATCTATATCGTTACTTCTGAATAGAGAAAAAGAATAAAAATGAATCGTAAAGGAATAAAATATAAAAATAACATATGTAGACAACAATTATAAAAGTACACATTATTTAATTGGACAAAACTAGCGAGCTGGATTAAAAACCTGGCTTAATGGAATTATAAAAGCAAACACACCCACGCGTGCGTACATACACACACACACACACACACACACATATATATATATATATATATATATATATATATATATGAAAATTTCTCAGAGTTAACCTGTAGAAAAGACAATATTTATAAATATAAATGACAGGAAAACTGTAGTTATCACTGACGCGTTTCGTCCAATGTGGACTTTCTCAAAGCAAAAAACGAAATGAATATAATTAAAGAAAGTAACTAATGATAACAAAAAACAGAATGTTCCCTATTTCACCTTTCTTAACAAAATTCCTGCTCTCCCAAACAAATGTACACAACAATATCGTAAAATCAAAAGAAAATAGTTGAATCCGTCAACACAGCTATAATGACAATATTCTCCACACGTGACAATAACTGACGTTATTTTCAGTTAAAAATATGAGAATTCTACATTCTCTACATTCCTCCAGTTGCTAAGGACATTCTGTTTTTTGTTATTATTAGTTTCTTTAATTAAATTCATTTCGTTTTTTGCTTTGAGAAAGTCCACATTGGACGAAACGCGTCAGCAATAACTAGTTTTCCTATTGTCATATATATATATATATATATATATATATATATATAGTTACTCCCAAAGAAAAGCGATGCCTAAGGTTTAAAATAAATTTTTAAAAATGAAAAGTCTTACTTGAATTTTTTTATTTTAGTTTTAATTTCAAGCTAATAGATAAAATTTAATATTTCTAATTAAAAATACTTTGCTGTATTTCAGAACGAATTTAAATTGATTGGAACGTGTTTTATTTTTTAAATCCCTAAAAATGGCTGATTTTAGCTATATTTAAATAAAATTCAAAATACATTTTAAAATACGATGAATTGTAGTAAGCTTTTCCATATATGATTAGTAATATATAGTTTTTTACATATAGTTTGATAACAAGGTGATATTGTTATCAAGAGTGGTCTCCCCTTGTTTTGTTACCCCCCTCTTTGAGAGAGCTGTTTCTATTTACTGGGACTATAAAAGGACACTATATGCGAACCTTGTATTGTCAGTTGAATAAAGCTTTCTTAAAGCCTACACATGCGTACTTTTATCATTACACACCTAACCGCTATGAATTAATAAAGAATTTGAAACGATTCAAAAGTTTATAAATTATTCTAATTATAATTAAAAATAAATGAAAGCAATTCTTCTAAAAATTCATTATTCATCGAAAATAGTTTTTTTTAAAAAATATATTATTCATAAAAGGAATTAAGTGGAAGAGGGTAACAGATTTAATAAAAAATATTTCTACCAAGATTTCAAAAAACGAAACATTTTTAAAATAATTTCATTCATTTGTGAATAAGTCCTGAAAGTCTCTTTAAAATCTGACAATTATTTGATTTTTGGAAGAATTTCCAAATCACTGTATTTTCACCGCAAAAAAGTAAAATTTTCTATACTAATTTGTGGTCACCCGTTGACGCAAGAATAAAAAAAAAGAAGTTTCAACCAAAATGTTGAAGTTTGTAAATAGGATAAAAAAATGTAATTTAATAATAAAAACTTCTGGCGATAAAACTTTGTTTTTATTCAGTTTGGGTCATTTTTATGATGTAGGGCCACTTTTTGTTGGCGATCTTTGGAGGTAACACATATATGTACGTGTGCGTATGCGTGTACGCATCTCTGTCTATAAAAGGCAGGATGTGTGTGAGTGTGTAACGAATGCACGGCCGCAATTTTCGACGGATTTGCACCAAAATTTACATGCACATGCTCCAAGTTAGCAGGAAGGCCAACTCCCATCGGCAGTGGAAATAATCGATTTTTTCATGCTTCTACGGCAGTTTTCATGTATGCGGCCATTTTCTACTGGCCAGAGTGAGAGCCTATAGCTGGCTGCCACAAATAGGCAGAAAGATTCTATTGGTCAGCGTGAGAGCCAACAGCTGACTGACACGAATGTTAACTAGCATGCCAGCATGCAAAAAAAAATCGATAGCTGCATTCGTCACAAGTGGGAAAAATTTAAATCTGCATGGCACTTTACTCCAATTGGCTCATTCGCTTGCTTAAACTCAACGTTGTTTATGATTCCGCAGAACTGGGTTGGGTGTGAAAAAGTATTTGTTGTTAACATTCTTTTTTCATTCGGTTTTTCCAGTTACGAGTCCTTTTTTAAAGCTGATCGTTTGGTGTTCATTTTGTTTAGTTCTTTTTTCGTAACAGATTTAATGTTTAGTATAGTGCTTAGAAAAATTCGCAGTGTCAGACAGGCAAGAAATATGGCATGTAGCAACATCAGCACGGCAAAGGGCACCCCTTTAAAGGCAAAGAAGGGCAAAAATATTTTAAGTCAAGTGATAGCGATTGCTGTATGAGTCGTACGATTTTTGAATCAAGCACGGGCATCGCCGGGCCATGCTGCTCGTATATATATAAGCACGACACTGCTCATCAGTAAACATTTTATCTGTACTGTCAGTAACGTTTGTTTTTTGAATTCTAAAATCCTTTCTAACTTTCTTTTGCATAATATGTTAAGTGCCGTAACATGTTAAAGTAAAATTTGGGGCAAAAATTTACGAAATCCACACTACTACCACTAGTGTACCCCCACCAAACCCCCAAAGAAATACTAAATTTCTTTATTAAGTATATAAATAAATAATCATAAAGCGGTCGAATAGTGGAATAGCTGTAAAGACAGTAGGCGTTTCTCGCTCGGTTGAACCTGTAGACGCCCTTTTACGGCAGGTGTGGAGGTTGTTATTCTCACGCCCAACATTTTAGTTTGATTTGATGACTGCCGTACCCATTATAAAATCAATTATTAAACGATATGATTTTAAAATTCCGTAAAGAAGTTTATATTCACGACGTAAGTAAAGTTTTTAAAAGTTTATTAAACTACGTCATTAAATATTTAAGATTTGTTTTCAGAAATATGAAAGATTTTGCTTAACTTAGATACATATTATAACTGAATATAAACCACGGGCAAAGTTTAATCATCGTACACACAAATACAAAAAAAAAAAAAAACGCTGTGTCAAAAGGACGTTTTTTCCCTTGACACCGCTATTACTATATACATCTTTACCGTCTTCAAAAGCTATTTTTAGAATTTTAATAAAACCCAGACATATGTAATTGAATTTATTCATTTCTTTAATCACTATTTATTTTTTTAAATTGTTTATTTACAAGATTAGAAAAATATGTGAATTAGCTCAAATATTTCTTATTTGCCATGTTATAAAGAAATAAAAATAATTCATAAATTTCATAAAAAAATGTCTGTGAAGAAGAGAACAATGAAATTTAAATAAACACATAACGTCGAGTGAATGTAATTATAAATTTTGAAAAGGGCTGGTGGAAGTAAGGAATGTAGTTCATCCGAACATTTTCCATGGAAATATCTATAGAACAGCGAGAGGCTTAAGACGTCTCGTTTGTTAGAAAGTGGCCGTGGGGTGGAAAATAATCCATCGTCTACAAGGACGCGGAGACACATTTGAATTCTATCGAAAGTGGCAAATGAAGACTGCCATATATGGCAGCAGCACTTCATTTTTCATCAGTAAAAAGATGAGGCCGAATTCAACCAAAAATTTAAATAACTAGGAAATATTCTGGTAGGGGACGATCAGGGCGACGCTGTGATCCGAAAACGTATTGGGATGGCCAAAGACACATTCCAAAAGCTAGGTAGAGTATTACGAGACAAGAGGGTTTCGTTGGTAACAAATAAAAATTTATTGAACTGATACGTGACATATGTCCTCCTTTACGGCAGCGAAGGTTGGACGGTCTCCTCAAAAATGAAGAAGAGACTTTAGGCAACAGATCCGTTTATGCGGGTTCAAAAGAGGGATTGTTTTTGGCCGAGCCTACGAGCTCGGAGATCCCACGTTAAACTGGCCTTGTGGCACATGTAACCCTCTTTACTAAATATCGCTGTCTAGAGTTGACCTTGTTACAGCTAAACAGTCGAACTCTCTGCCTTCGGGCGGATAGGAACCCGGACGAGGCTCCGCCGAAAGCAGTGTCTCGTTCGGGGAGGTTGACTGTCCCTGAACCCGTTTATGCGGGTTCAAAAGTGGGATTATTTTTGGCCGAGCCTACGAGCTCGGAGATCCCACGTTAATCCGGCCTTGTGCCACATGTAACCCTCGTGGGGGGAGGGGGGTAACTAAATATCGCTGTCTGCAGTTGACGAGTTGACTATTGTACTTTGCCGTCAGTCGGACGTGCAACACTTTTGTATTCGTTCTTTTTTTTTAATTATATGTTTTCACTAAATTGCTGAGTTCGAGTTTTCTTTCGTATGGACGACACTACTCATCAGAAGGATGCCAAGGATACCGTTGACCGACCATATGAGCAACGATCAGGTTGCAAACAAAGAGGAAGCTTATACTTAATAAGAGGCAGCTGAAATTTCTTGGACACGTAATGAGAAGGGAGGGCTTGGAAAAACTAATACTCACAAGGCGGAGAGAAGGAAAGAGGGACAAGGGAAAGCAACGCGTGACATACTTAACGGGCTTAAGCAAGTGGATGGTAGAACAGGGTCTGGGAGAAATAATAGAAAGACACAACTTATTGAGAGCTACAAAGGACAGGAAGATGTGGAGAGCTATGATCGCCTACGTTCTGTAAGGACACGACACATAAAAGAAGAAGAAGAAGAAACCATTTTCGGTCTGATCTTGCTCTTGTCAAGGTAGAGGATAGACGGTGGAATCAGGTACTTGCTGGGGCAGTACAAGCACCCAATCATTTTTCCAGCATCATTAGCGATGGATCGTATGTATGGGTTCCACTTGAGGTCTGGGTTGAGTTTAAGTCTCAATAGGGGCTCAAGGCATGGAGCCTCCGTGTGGAAACATCCGTTCATCGCGATTGGAAACTAGAAGGTAAGATTATGCTGCACCAATTTTCCAAAGCCTGTAGGATATACGCAGCAATTTTAGCTATTAGGCAGGCTTTCAGAATTACTTCTAAATTAAGAATGGATATAGGCTGTAAATCTATAGACTGGCGCTACATACTAACAAGGAGCTTTACCAAATAACAGAAACCAGATCATTTTCAACAGTAACAACGACATATAAATCGAACAGAAAATAATATAATGAAAATGTGGACTTCTTCATTACCTTGAACAAAAGACTTGAAAGAAACTCCTATGAATAATAGAAAGAGCTATAACATGTAACTAAAAAGTAAAATAATGATATAATTAATCTATTAACTTTCCACAATACCAAAATAAAAGGTGTGAAAGGAAACTCTCTTCAACGCTAGAAATAATTTTCTGTCTAATATTCTAAGAAAAAGGTGGTTTAAAGAAAAGAGTTTATAAATTTCAGCCAATAATAAGCTTAACTGTTCAATCAATGAATGCCTAATATTTCCTGCATGTAAACGGTTATTTCACCATTGTTTCTTTCTTTTTATGTGCCATGTCCTTTCAGGACGTGGGCGATCATGGCTATCCACCCCCTCTATCCCTTGCAGCTCTCAGCAAGTTCCTTCCCTCTGCTTCCTACCCCAGACCACGTTCTGTCATCCACTTGCGTAAGTCCGCCAGGCATGTCTCGCGTTGTTTTCCCTTGTTTCGCTTTCCCTCTATTCGACCCGTGAGTATCAGATTCTCTAGGCTCTCCTTCCTCATTATGTGTCCCAGAAACTTCAGTTACCTCCTCCTGATGTTAAGTATAAGCCTCCTCCTTGTTTGCATTCTCTCTAAGACCTCATCGTTGCTTACACGCTCGGTCCATGATATCCTTATCATCCTTCTGTAAAACCACATCTTCGTCGCCTCGATTCTCTTCTTCATCTTTGAGGAAATCGTCCAACATTCGCTGCCGTAAAGAAGGAGTGATGTCACGTAACAGCTCAGTATTCTTTTCTTCGTTACCAAAGAAATCCTCCTGTCACCATTACTATTACCATTAAATTATTTGATTAAAAACGGAATGTTTGAAAATTACCATTAAATTATTTGAAAATTACCATTAAATTATTTGAAAATTACCATTAAATTATTTGAAAATTACCATTAAATTATTTGATTAAAAACGGAATGTTTGAAAATTACCATTAAATTATTTGAAAATTACCATTAAATTATTTGAAAATTACCATTAAATTATTTGATTAAAAACGGAATGTTTGAAAATTGATTGATTGGTTGATTCGTTTTCTACGACTTACCAACCCATTGTAACTAATTTAAAGCCAGAAATATTTATAGATTGTAATTTTTTTTTTTAGATAATAATGATTTTAGCGAAACAAATCTTACTAATTAACCCAATACTTACCTGGCACAGGAGTTTTTCCAGGTGTCCGGGTAGGTTTTATCATCACTCAGTTGCGTCTCTCTCTTCGGGCAGAGTGCAACTTAGTTGCGGTTCCGTCAGAGGACAGAGGCGCAACTGGAGGAAATAAAACTGTGAGGAGTCTCGCCCTAGAGAACAGCTGTCCGACGCTACATTAGATGAGAGGGATCATGACACTAGAGAGAGGGATCGGTGCACGACGGTTCCGGGGGATCGGGGAATTTTTGTCTTTGGCTCGAGTGTTCCCTACATTAAAGTCGACCTTGTATCTGCAGTGGGTAAATACACTTGCTAATTAACCTATAGCTGGGGGGAGAAAAGCTGGATTACAAGGGCATTTCCCCGTAAGTGAATGAACCCTATTAGAATTGGAACTCGGTTCCCTGATTAACAATTCTGAGCCATTATCTATTACAACACCCGCACATCCAAGCTTACAGCCTATGGTCACCCACCTAAGTACTGACCAGGCTCTACGTTGCTTAACGGGAACCAGTATTTTAACGTGATGTGACCGTAAGCTCGGAATATTTGCAAAAAAGAAAAAAAAGAGATGCACTTTTCTCCTATGCTAAAGAAAATGTTTCTGTAAGAAATTGTATATTTTAAAAATCTTCGTTTTAAATCCGTAAAGGAAAAACGCTGAAAACTTGGAGGAGAAAATTCATGCGATAAAAGTTTATCATGACAGACAAAATTTATTTTAATCAATTTTAAATGCTTTCTTAAAATTATACACAAGGAAGATGTTTCACCACATGGTCATATAAACGTTATGAAGTTCATTCTATGTATTTATATTGTATACACACAGCGAAACTTTAAAATAAAGAACAAAGTCATTTTGACGTGGGTATTGTCCCTAGATACATGTACAACCAGCTTGCATAAAAGTCATCACCATAGTGAAATAGAGATTAAACGTGACGTCACAGCAAGCAGTCTAAACGAGGCTGCAGAAATGAATGATTTTAGGCAAAATAAAGAATAGAATACTTTTAAAATTACAGCTGGAAAAAAATAAATAAATAAATAAATAAAAGAAAGAATCCAAGTTTTGATTTTGCCTTCGAATAAACTTTGCTACTACAGATTAATTAAAATATGCAAATTAAAACCATGTCGACTTATTATTTTAAAGAAAATAGTTTTCAAATAATTTTGCACAATGAAAATAAGCATAAGGAATTTTACAGACTTTAAATTCAATAATTAAACACTATTTACTTTAACATAGCAACAAAATTCCTTTAGAAGATATTGAATAAAGTTTATCGAAGCTTGGATTCTTTCTCTTTTAATATAATATAAAGAATATTCTATGTCAATATAGTAACATTATGAAATAATCATTAAAATAAAAACAAATTTTTAATCCATTTATTGTTTATTTATTCTTTCTTTCTTTATTCATTTAAAGATGTAAGATAGAAATCGATTGTTTTTTTTTTCTTCGTCTAATATGAAAAAATTATTCTGTCAATTTCAATTTTCTGTATCGGGACTTTACGGAATAAACGATTTTATAATAATATTGTTTACTTGTTTTTCCTTTATTTTTACAAATTAATAAGGGATAAATTTCTAAGATGAAATTCGAACCCTGGTTGCTTTGTTTTAATTGTAATATAAAAAGTATTCTACACTTTAAAAAAGCCTTCAATCATTCATTTTGAGCAGCTTTGGTTATACTACTTATTGTGACGTCACGTTTAATCGAACAGACCTTCTATCACGGTGGTATTTCTTCAATACTGTCAGAGAAAAGATAATGTTTAAACGAAGTTATCTCCCTTACACCAGTATTATTATTCTCCTTAGAGTTTGTATACAACATTTAGATTATCGCCCTTAGTTCTGGGACTTCCATTTCAATGCTTTTCGTACATTTTCTATTTACGAGACCTCTAGAGCAGCCTTTCTCAACCTTTCCTCCATCATTGACCCCCTTGGCTTTATGTATTTCTCCATTTACCCCCTACATCCATACAAAAAATTCATAGCTATCATAAAGCACTGATGTACAATTTCGTGACTAAATGAATGTGTGATTTTTTCATTCAAAATACTAAGGTTTTTTTTTAGTCAAACTGTGCCTAAAAAAAAAATACGAAGCGACACTCAAAATACTGATTTCTTATTTAGTACTAATCTACTAATTTTTTAGTATAAGTTAGTACTCTGTATAAAATTCAGTATTTTTATTAACGTTTGTAGTCATTAATAAAAAATTATTCATTTTATCCGCTGTATTAGTAGATCTACAAATTAATATTAATCATAATCATTCATTCAAAAAAAAAATTTTTTTTAGTATTTTTGTTTTTGGCAATTTAAAAAATTTTTGGAAAATACTAAAAATTTTTTTTTTTTGATGAATGATTATGATTAGTACTGACTAATTTGTGACTAAAAACTGCAAATTAGTCATTAGTAAAAATACCAAAACAGAAATAAAAAATACTGACAAATATTAAAAATTAGTAAAAATTCATTATTCTGATCAAAAAATTAGTAATTCATCATTCATTTGTACATCAATGTCATAAAGTGACAGAAAAACAAAAAGGTCAGAAAGAACCTTTTTATTGTTTAGGACTTTAGGTTTTGTATAAAAATAGTATTATACATTTGTATCAAAAAAAAAAAAAGAAAATCAAACCTTTTCTAAATAGAAAATTATGAAGTTAATTTGTATTACAAAAAATAATGAACAGAAACACCAGAAGCATTATCAGTGGGAACACTGCTGATTCATTGAGTCAATCGGTTTGTTTATGCGAGGAACTGTTTCTGATAATGCTACTCTCATATCATCATCGGCTTTCAGGCGGTTTTTTTTAATTATCAGGTACTTCAATTATTTACCCCCGACTATATAATTTTTTACCCCCTAGGGGTAAATTTACCCCTGG
Source organism: Acanthosepion pharaonis (assembly GCA_903632075.3). Lineage (NCBI taxonomy): Eukaryota > Metazoa > Mollusca > Cephalopoda > Sepiida > Sepiidae > Acanthosepion > Acanthosepion pharaonis. The sequence goes on from CAHIKZ030001190.1 coordinate 812,904, forward strand.
TTGAGAACATCTGCTATAGAGTGTTGATATTCCTGTATTTGATGAACTAACACATTTCACAGCCTGATATTTTGGGCTTATGAAGTGAACGCAGACGTTTTTGGAAACTGATATTTTTAACTTTTTTAATTTTCAGTTAATATTTGAAAGAGTATCTGAAAGAGCCCACATATGGTTTATCTGCAACTATATTAGAGAGTGAGCTCAAACGTTTAGTAACGATGGATAGCACAATCCTAGACAACTTAGAAATAGTTCCGTTCACCCAACACGTGGAATGGTTTTCTAGCGTTTTCCAACTGTGCCGCCTAACATCGAGAAGTTCCCCTTGAGATTCGAACCTAGGTATTATAGACCAGAAAGCGAGTGTTCTAACCATGCGGCTACGCGCCCATGATTTTATCAGGGTAGCTTAGATGCGGTACAAGACCCCAATTATCAGTCACTCAGTGAGGATCGAACTCACTTTTCAGTTGTAATTCATCAAACTAGCATTACACCACGTTGAAGTGCCCTCATGCCCATGTGTATGAGAATATAATATATATATATATATATATATATATATATATATATATATATATATATATAGAGTTTATGAAAACTAGGTAATCCGTATGGGAAGACCCAAGGAGGATAAAAACCAGAGAGCTCAATGTAAATCCAGAGCAAATAATTTAAATAAAAACAGACCACTTTAAGGTTCCATGTAATTCTCTCTCTCCCCCCTCACTTCCTCACTTCGTTAATTTACATATGTTTAATACGGCCCGTCAAAAATGTGTAAATTTTCTTTTCCTTTTTTTTGGTTGGAAGTAAAGTCTGATGATCCGCAGTCCTTTTAAAAGGGCTGTGGTGAAATAATTTATTACATGGAACCTTAAAGTGGTCTGTTTTATTTAATATATATATATATATATATATATATATATATATATATATATATATATATATAGTTGTTTTTGATGTGAGTTTGCGACCCAGGTTATACACCCTTTGCGATCGTCACGGGCATGAAACCCAGGGTCACAAACTGACATCAATCCAACTAAATTTGTTCGCTCTACCTCTGATATTGAGCACTTTCCAATAAGTACCGCGCATACATAACATATAATAATATATATATAAATATATATATATATATATATATATATATATATATATGCAATTTATATATATATATATATATATATATATATATTGAACAATAAAAATATTAAAAAATTAAAATATTCAGACACAATGGGTTGTATATTAATATTCTTTTGTTTTTATTATTTCAGTTAAATTCTTGACTAGTTTTGGCCAACATGGCATCATCACACACACACACACACACACACACACACATATATATATATATATATATATATATATATATATATATATATATATATATATATATATATACGTGCTGCAGTATGTTATCAATATCAGGATAGTCTCAATCGAATTTAACGTTAATTAGGAACCATTATTCTCAGAGAAATTTGTCTGTAATTATCCTAATATGTACTGTGCTCACCAGATAATACCAAATAGAGTTGCACTTTTGTTTTACACCAGAGTATCAGCGAGTTGACCAGGAACGTGACTCCCTAGCCACCAAGTGCAGATTCACGCATTCATTGGATGTTAGTAGCTTCAGGTAGTCGACCCAGCTGCACTCTTGATGACCAGGTAGTGTTTCTAGGCAACTGAACACTTGACCAATTACCCACCCCCCCACCCCACACACATTTTTAGGTTGAGAGACATTCTTTCATGTAGAGCGAATCTTGAGCAAGTATTTATTTATTTTTCATTACTTATCGAACCTTTTGTGGGTTAGTTAAAGCTGAAACATATTTCTGCTTATAGGAGGTTGCTTAAAGTAATCAGTTTTCCCAAGCGGTCCCCCATCTAAGAACTGACAAGGCTCGACAAAGCTTAACTTCGTTGTTTTCAGCGTGGTTCTTGGACGAGTAGACATGCCGGAGAAAAAGTTGTTTTAACAATGAAACAAACAGGTTCCAAAAGTAACGTTTGCTTTCATTTGAAGCAAACATTGTTGACTTCAAACGTATCTCATTTATACTGTTCTTTAAGAACGTTCACAAATAAATTGATCTGAAAATGTTCTGAAAACAATCCAGTGTATCGTTCGTTTGACGTAATAGTCGATTCGATCAAAAGTTGAAATCAACGACCGGCGAGATACAACAATCGATTATTTCAAGAAGGCATTTTGAAGTTTGATTTCATTTACGCAATTCAGCCAGTTTTTTGTTTTCTTTCTGAATTCAGAATATTCTTTGAAGTGCGCGTAGAGTAGCGTTTAAAATGTGGGATCGGCGTGCCGAGTTCAAATTCCAGCCGAGGTCGTTGCGTTCACTTTCACACAAATACTCTGCGGAAAGGTATGAATCCATTCTCTCTCTCTCTCTCTCTCTCTCTCTCTCTCTCTCTCCTCACCTAAAGAGCAGCGTAAGTATATCTTAAAAAAAAGATGTTTACAACCGGCCCATTTGCCTTCCCGCTCATCCGGCAAGATGGTGACATTTACTGCTGTGAGCAGCTGAAACTCACATTATATATTGCTCATATGAATATAAATATATGTTGAAAATCGGTCGGTTAATATTAATTATATTATAAAAACATTGAATTCTAAAATAAAATCTTACAGAATGTATTGAATATTATATTCGTCTATTAATCATCTTTGGACCTTCCTGATGTCATCAGTTCTCAACTCTGCATCTGATATCAAATTGGCAGCTGATTTCAAAATGACCTACAATCTGTTGTTAATCAGCGCAAGAAATGGCTTGTTAATTTTAACTCCCCCAAAACGAAACTTTTCTTTGTTAATCGTCTTAGAGAGCTTTTATTTTTTTCTTTCCCCCAGCCTGATTCATTTTGCCTTCACGGGCTAACGTTTTCCGCTGACATAAAGTGGAAATATACTGAATCAAATCTTATGTCTGCACCTAGGAAAGTTGGTTCACAATTTTCTTGCGAGAATCTATCTCACACATTTATAAATCTACAGTTAGTCCATACTTTGAATATTGCTGACACACCTGTCTGGTGCTTCGTCTGTGTATTTAGAGATTCTTGATAAAATCTAAAGATCTGCAAAATTAACAGTCTTGACCTGGCATCTCAGCTTCAGTTATTTTTCCCACCGCCGTAACGTAGCTTCCTTATGCATTTTCTATAAATATTTTCATGGTAATTGTTCTTTTGAACTTTCGTCTTTGGTACCTCGAATTTACAAATTTAAGCGCAGTACTAGATTGGCAGCTTGGTCTCATCGATCTACAGTTGAAATTGCTAGATGCAACCGTAAGTTCTATGCTAACAGTTTCTTCTATCGTATTTCACGCATGTTGAACTCTCGTTCGGCTTCTTCTTTTCTAGTCAACTTTGATCTAAAAAAAAAGGCAAATGCAATGTCAATCGTTATTATTGTCTTTCATTGTTCTCTCTCCTTAATAATGTTTTCTTTTTCTCATATTCTTTTACACTCACTAGCCCCCTTGCGTCTTCGTGGCTTTATTGCCTTACTTTGGGGGAAATGAAAAAATAGACGTAATGAACTTAAGTTTAGGTTGTGGAGAAGAACACGCCTCTCCAGAATGACTTGGACTCGTCCAAATAGCATATATACTGATGCCGACAATTTAAGTCGAGGGTTAACCGCTCACGGAGCGAGTAGATCTTGTCGAACTCTCCGCTTTCGGTCAGAGAGGACCCAAACGAGGCTATGCCGAAGGGCAGAGTCTAGTCTGAGGACGTTGACAAACCGGACCCCGTGTATTCGTAGTCTGCGGTAAATTTTTGCCAGAGTCCACGGGCTCGGATTTGTACCCCCCCCCCAAAAAAAAAGAAATTTGGACTTGTGCTGCATCCTATCTTGTGGGGAGGTTTGGTAAATACCGAGCTGACTACTCGCGGAGATCTTACATCTTGTTGAACTCTCTACAAGGGCTCAGATTTGCTCCATGTAAAAATTAGCCTGGTGCTGCATCCTGACTTATGGGGAGGTTTGGTAAATACCGAGCTAATCGCGCACATAGGGCTTTCCTTCCGGATCCTTTTAGAGGGGAGAATGGGTTTTTTTTTGTGTCGGGATGGATGCTAAAGATGTAGTATCTGTTCCGTATCGAAGGCCTTCTCCTCTCATCTGAGTTCTGCCCCCCAACGTTGCATAACATCTGTTACGTAGCGGTGGTATGACCAACTATAACTAGCTTAGACAAGCTTTGACCAGTCTAGACAAGCTAAGGCCAGGGGCCCGAGTGGAAGTAAATCTCTCACTGGCGGAGAGGAAGCTAGTCTGGGAAGGTAGACAAACTCGACTTCGTTATTACGGTCTACGGGGAAATTTTACCTGAGCCTATGGGCTCGAAACGCCCACGTAAAAAAACTGGCCTTGTGCTACAATCCGCCTTGTGGGAAGGTCTCCGGTAAATAACGAGCTAGCCGGGTGCGGGCATTATATCCTTACTACAGAATTCAGTCGACTGCAAACGACATTATATTTCATTAGTGTCATATTTTAATTCCATAACAGTTTAAAGAATAAAAAAAGAAATCTCTATAACTCGGGAAGTCATATTTGAAAATGATTTTAAAGTCTTAAAATTGTTTTATGAAATGATTATTATTTTATATAAAAAGCACTTGGAAAAAAGTCTCACTTAACATAAAACAAATATTAACAAAGAAATACCAGTGATATGATTTTCATTTTAAATAAAATCATTCCGCGTCATATAATATAAGTATTTTATTTATTTATTTGCCTTTTTAAAGTTAGTTTTATTTATAAATTCATCCGATATTTTATTGTTTGGTGTGTTGTTTGCACGAATGTTTTTAAACTACGCTAAGGCCGCATTTTTGCTTTTTAGAAAGGCCTGATGATTCGTTATGTGAATGTAATGCCGCTATTCTGAAAATGTTTTAGAAGTCTTTCATTCATTAATTATATGAGCTTTTGCGTTTCTTCCTACGAAACTGAATTGCCACCCGACAATATAAGCCTTCCCTTTAGTATACTCTATAGGTTTTCAATAGAGTTATTATAATGTGAACAAGCCAGTTAGTTCATAAAACGAGTAGGTTTAAAAAATATTTATTTCGGTTATTCATTAGCTTGCTCGCTGAACGCGATAGAGCATTGACGTTCATAAAATCAACTTGCTTCTGAAGGTGTCTTGAAAAATGGTTGCACGTGTGCCTTCAAAAAAAAAAAATCAATGCTTATCTGCAGCTGTCCACTTGACACGATTTCCATGGACCTACTTCTTGTCAGCTATGATCCCACTCCAAAACACTACTTTCGCCTTGTTGACCTCTCAACCTGTGAAGGTGGATTTCAACAATAGCCTCATATACTTTGCGCCAACTGGCAGGTTGAAATTAGCACGGCATTCGTTGGTAAAAAGAACGGTTCAACAATAGGACGTCATGTATTCTGTGACTAATTTTATTCGATTTTCTTTGTGGGTGTCTTTTAAAGGAGACCTACGGATCGGTGTCATTTTTTTTACCATTTTAGTTAGGATTCGTTACCTCATATTTTTAGACACTCCATGCTACCAAAACGCCTACATATTCAAAAGAAAGCTGTTTTTAATAACATATTTTGATACTAGACTTAGTTCAGCGAGATAAAGTCCTTAATTTATCTTCATTGGAACTGCATTGAAGTAGTTTAAAATCTTTAATGATCATTTTTACAATTTTCACCATTTTTTTTATCTTTTGTAAGCACTGTGGTTATTAATTCTTTATCTTTATTTATTAAATCAAATTTACGAAACATTTTAAAGCCTCAAACTCGTCGCTCTTCATGTGAAACTTGAGAAATCAGGACATCTCATACAAATGGCTGCCACATGTTTATATCTGTAAAGAATGAATCAACTTGAATCGTAACTGCACAGATATTATCCTTCAACAAATAAAACCTCAGCTTTCGATAATTATTCATTTTATATTTCGATAAATCATTAAGGAGCTAATAATGTGAGAGCATATACATAGATACATACATGTGTGTCTATATATGTGTATGCTGTATCTTTATATATATTCTATACTATCATACATTTATCTGTCTATATCTCTGAGATGAGGTATTATGATTGATTACTTGCATTATTTACATTATTTGGGCAGTTATCCTCATCTTCATTGTCATATTCACAGCGTTTCGTTCGTTGTACGCTCCGACCTTCTTCAGGTGATTGGAATTCCGAACCGAACCCTTTATTTCATCAACTGGGGAAGATTGTTCTAGTTCCACGTGCCATGCCTTTTCCCTTATGTCTCAGTTACTTCTCTTTAACTCCAAGTTTTTGATTCACCACTGCTGTGGCCCGATATTGAACTCACAACTCTTTGGGTCTAGCCACTAGTTCTAACCGACGTTTTTTTGGCACTGGGCCATGTGTCGAAACGTTGTGAATATGGCAATGAAGACGAGGATAACAGCCCAAATAATGTAAATAATGTAAGTTATTATACATTTGTGTGTGTTTTTTTTAATTATTTTTCACTCAAAAGTACAAGGTTTAAGAGCTTCTCAAGAAAGAGTGTTAAAGAAAAAAAAAAATGATAATGCTGAGTGAGATGTGTGATATTGTGAAGTTGGTAAAGAATGAAAATTCCGACAAAAAGGAGCAAAGAAGAGGAGATTGATCCTTAACTTGAATAGGTCAAGATTGAAGTGTTCGGGAAAGTAAATACGCAGGAGTCAAATGAAATCCGATGAAGTCCTAATGGTCGAAACACGTTACACCAAAACTTTTTCCACTTTGTCATACTTCTTTCCTCTAAATTGTTCTTAATATATTGTTGTAGCTTACCTACGAACGATAATGGGTATGCCTCCATTCCCATAAATACAGTAGTAAATACTGTATGTTGGTCTGTAGTTGGAGATTCGTCTCCATCTGTGCTGATCAAACACTCTGCCACAGGGCAGAGAGGATCCCCAGACGAGGCTATGTCGAAGGGCCGAGTCTCGTCTCGGGAAACAGCTACCAGACCCCGTTTTATACGGGGTCTACGGGGAATTTTTGGCCGAGTCTACGAGTTCGGATACCCCACATTAAATTCGGCCTTGTGGCACATCTGACCGCGTGGGGCGGTTGGTTGATATCCTGGAGTTGGAGATTCATTGTAGAATTCACTTGACTCTTTTCTAGCAGTTGACTACTTTTCTACGCGCCGTTAGCGAATCTTATATGTGTTGTTCTTGTCCTAAGTATTATCGTTTATTACCAACTTTTGTTTGATTATTCTATTTAGTAACCTTCCCTAGGTTACAACATATATTTATATAAAAATATACGCGGGGGTATATGTTTTCATATATTAGATAAATGCGTTTTTGCTTCTATATGTGTATGCGTATATTTGTGTGAGTTCATCTGTGTGTGCATGTCTATGGGTGTGTGCATCTGTACATATAAATCTTTGCGCGTATTTGCCTGTGTGTATGCGTATCTCAATGGGTATTTATATGTGTGCCCTTGTGTGCGTCTTCGCATATATTTCTGTATCTGCGTCTCCCTGTGTGTTTATGGGTGTGTGCACGTTTAAGGTTGTTCTCGTACGCATTAAATTGTACGTGTGCAAACCTGTCTGTATTTACGTATGCGCGTGCGCATATGTGCGCGCGTGTACGTTTATGCGTATTTATGTGTATGTGTGTGCGTGTATGTGTATATGGGCGCGTGTATGTGTACGCTTGTGTTTGCGTGCGCGCATTAACTTTTGTATGTGCGGACGTATTTACACGTGTGTGTGTGTGTCTCTATATATTTTCGTGTATGTATGCGTATACGTGTGAACATCTGTGCGCGTATGTGTGTGTGTGTGTGTTTAGCTGTGCGTATATATGTCTATGTGCTGCGTTTTGCTCTCATGGTAGAGCCCAAATCAGCAGAGACTGTAGTCGTTAAATCGATTTGATAATTCGTGCTTAAATGAATAAACAGAACGCAAACTTAATGTAATTATATTAAATAATTTTCAAACACTGTTTTTGTTAGGCAACGCATAAAGTCACGGCTAACAAAGTTTCTTTACTTGAGGCTACCAAATATCGGTGCGGTGTTGTTAAAAACCGATAAAATTTAATATTTAATTGTTGATATGTTTGTCTATTCAAAACTATAGCGTAAGTTTTTTTTTTCTCTGATGTTTCGAACACTTAAGAAAAATTAAAAAATCAAACTCCTAGCATTTTATCTGAGGAAGAAAGCCAAAACCCGAGCTCCACAAGGAAGCACCCACATACTTTAGCCATCAAGCAGTTGACGTAAATGGACAAACAAATTATGTTCTGTTTAAACTACTGGGTTGGTGCATAATTATCAGGCGTTTTTGTAGGCGAGTTACAAGTTAATAAAAATTGCTGTTTTGTTTACTTTTTAAATTTCTTATTTTATTTTCAGATTATAAAAATGCGTGTCGATATTCATACTCATATTCGTCATGTTATGCTTTACCACTTCAAAAATGGATGGAAAGCAGCGCATCTCAACGAACTTTTTGGTAAAGGAACAATCAGCGAAAGTCGATGCAAGGAATGGTTTGCCCGTTTCAAATTTGGCGACACTAGCTTGGAAGATAAACCAGGAAGAGGTCAACCATCGGATTTCGACGACCAGGCGCTTTTGGCAGCCGTGAAAGAAGACGACAGCTTGACAACTCGAATACTGACCGAAGACTTCAATGTGGACCATTCAACCTCGTTTGTCGTCTCAAAACGTTCAGAAAGGTATGGAAATTAGCTGGATGGGTCCCTCACGAACTCTCCGACAATAATAAAGCCGAACGTGTCCGAATTTTCATTGATTTGCTGCAACAAAACGAGCAAACCCCGTTTAAAAAAAAAAAAATCTTATCACTGTGGATGAATCATGGCTTCTCTTGAGAAACGTCCAAAGAAAGAAGGTTTGCGTTTCGTCAGGAGTTTCATGAAAAGGAATACCGAAAAACTTGCACTGCATGAAGGCAATGTAGTGTGTTTGGTGGAACAGAAGCGGAATCATCCATTGGGAAATCATCTCAAACGGGTTGATGGAATGACGACAATGAGCGTCAACAGTGGCGGATTCCAGACAAAAACATGCAATCGGCAATTGAACATCAACAGCGATGTCTATCTGGCTCAATTTGACCGCCTTCACGCTGCAATCGAGACGAAAAGACCGCGCAAAAATAACCATATCGTCTTCCACTACAATAATGCGCGTCCACATTTTGAGCGTCGTGAATGTGTCGATAGTAAGGGCTAGAAATGCTCCACATCCGCCATATTCTCCCACAGAAGCGCCTACGGACTAACACGTCAGATGAACTAAGTTTATTCCGATTTAGATAACTTAGTGGCTGATGTCAAAGCTTGGATTGCCTCCAAGAACCGTGATTTCCCGAGGAATCGACCGTCTTCCAAGCAAATGGTGAGCAATTATTGAAGTAGATGGTGACTACGCCCCGGAATAATCATTTAAAAATGTTATTTTTGAATTGTTATGTTTCTTTTTTCATAATGAATATTGCTTAAAAAAACGTCCGCTAATTATGCACCAACCCAATATATCTATACGCTCATTTGTATGCTTGCATCTAAGAGATGCCGGGACAAAATAGTAAAGAAATGCCATAAGAAATCATTAACCATCAACCCTAAGAAGATAGAATTGTATGGTCGTTAGAAAAATGGACACCCCAAGAAACGAGTTACAAATTGGGGACGTAAAAATCAAGCAAATACAGAAATTTAACTACGTTAACTGACCAATATTTACTTTTCAGCCTTAAAAAAGTTCAAATGAGTTATATGTGCCCTTGTTGGTAATGAATTTAATTCCACACTACAACCCCTTTTGCAGAGACGAAATGCTGCTATCCGCTTACAACTCACAGCAGATAATCTGACGAACCACATCCCTTACTTCCACCAGTCCAGACTTTCAGAGTACCCGCCGTGCCACGTACACTGGGTCGATTCATCCTCATTCTCCTCGTATTCCATTAGTAAGTAGGAAGTTCCACTTAAACAGCTTCTTCTCTACAAGTGTTACATTGTGAAACAGACTCCCGAAAAGATGCTTCCCAGATTATATATCCTTATAATATGCACCTCTTATTCCTTCCTTGTACTCCTTTCACACAACCTCTACCTTGAGTGGCTTTTGGGCCTTGTATTGTTTTTATTTTCAAGAAATCTGAGAAGTGTTATAATACACGATGGAAAAAAAACCTAAGGAAGGCGCATTTGATCAGCGAAAGAAGCAATTCAAAATTAGTATTAAAACACAGGACAGTTTTTTTTTTAAGTAAAGGAAAGAATGTCGAACTGCTATGTAATATCAATCCACCTAAACAGCAGTGAATACTGAATATTTTCCTCACAAATGAATAGGAAACAAGGCAATGTGTTTCTAAAGAATATCATGGATGGAGCATATGAGCAACGAGAAAGTTTTACGGAAAATGGAAACAAAAAAGACTTTTATAGTTAAAATCAGAAAGAGAGTTGACATTTCTAGCATACATAATGAGGGAGGTCTTAGAGAATTTGTCACTCAAAGGACAGATTGAAATCAAAAGAGAGGCAAAGAGAAATGGTGGTCATGATATGAATCTACTGAGCATTAAAGTTGCGGAATTGGTTGTCAAAAGATTCTCATCAATACAATTAGTGCCATTATTTGAAAGTAGAAAGAACATATACTGTTTAGTGATTGGCCTTAAGAATCGCGTCTTCGTAAAGGAATAAGCAGTATGAACTTTGTTGAAAAGTTATGCATTAGACATTGATTATCGACGAACAATATATATATATATATATATATATATATATATATATATATATATATATATATATATAATAAAAGAAGCTTAACACTAATATTCCATGGTTATATTTATTCCATTGGAATCGTAAATACGATCCAATTCATCAGACCTACAAATTCAGGTGTGATGAATTGGATCGTATTTACGATTCCAATGGAATAAATTATGACCATGGAATATTAGTGTTTAAGCCTTTTTATTATATCCTTACTCTGTCCTGGACATTGAATTCTACCTAGATTCTATCCTCTTGGAATTTTTTATTCAAAAATATACATGTATGTGTATGCACCTATGTATATATATTTATATATTTTGCATATGTATGTGTATATTTACCACTAATATTATCTATCTATCTATCTATCTATCTATCTATCTATCTATATATATATATATATATATATATATATATGCAGAGGAATAGGCGCGGATAAAGCGAAGAAATAAGCGGTCTTCAAACACGGTTCTACAAACTTAAATAATTTTTTATTACTGAGTATTAGTTTTTTCAAATTGATAGAAGTGACTTACAACTTCACACAAAAATATTTTTGTTTCTCTTTCTTTACAATACAACTGAATTAATTGCGTTGGTATAGAAGAAAGAGAATGCGTCTACATATAACAATGAGCGTGTCACGTATTTACGTAGTTTTATGTATGCAGGTAATTTCCTAGTAGCAGCAGCTAGGAAGCTATGCTATATTTACGTTTATAAACAAACTCAGTCCGTATGTTGTTTTTGTGTGTGTGTGTGTGTGTGTTTCTTATTCCAACATCGCTAAGCCTTTTTGTTATATAGTATACTCAATTAAATATGCGAAAATGTTAGTAATGGAAGAGTAGGCTCATAAAATAAGCATAAAAAGAATATCCCATGTTGATCTCCATCAATATATATATATATATATATATATATATATATATATATATATAATAGCAGGCTACTTTCATTTTATGAGCACACCTGTCAACTAGACACCTGCCCAGATAAATTTGTGCTGAGCGAACAGTTTCCAAATGTGCTACATAACCACCTGAAAGTGATAACTTCAAGAATTCACCTTCCTGACAAATCGGTCCTCGCGAAATTCGAACTGGGGTCTCTCAAGGATATATATATATATATATATATATATATATATATATATATATATATATATATATATATATAATTAAGAAATGGAAAGTCCGACAATTTATTAAAGACATTTTTATGTTTAACATTTTTTTCTATGAAAATTTCTCGGACATTCAAGCCGGTAAATGTTATTTAATACTGTTTATTATAAATAGAGCATTTACTAAAATACGTGTATCTATAAAAAAAATGTTAAACATAAAAATGTCTTTAATATATATATATATATATATATATATGATATCCTCACATTGAGTGCTGGTGTTAATAAAATAGTACTCGATGTAAAATAACAGAGCTATTAATTATATTATAATAATAATACCTGAAGAATATGTTGTGCTTGAAACTCAGGGCCATGCTACCGATGAGGAAAAAAATTATTATTGTTGTATTAGGTTGGTGCAAAAATAATGACGTAATAATGTCGTTTTTGACGTATTTTTAACGTCAAAAACGACATTCTTACGTCATTATTTTTGCACCAACCTAATATTATTGTATTATTATTAATATTTGTGCGTCTGTGCGTGTGTGTGTAGATGTGTGTCTCCGAAACATAAACAAAATCATTTCTAAGAAATTAATTGATTTTATTTATAATCTGACATTATTTGTTATTGCTATAAACGTTATATTTAATGAATGCAAGTGTTTGAGTACACATTTTTGTTTTTTTAACAGTATAAATCCATGTCTACCGACCATTGCATTGAAGGATCTTAATAAAGAAAATGCACCTTACGTCAGGGTACCAGGAAAAACTTTTACAGTCAAGCAAATTTCATAGATTTAATCTCTTTAAAGAACAATTTTTGTCTACGAAATCCACTAAATATAACGTGTAAAATTAAAAAAAAATATTAAGGATTATAAATTGAGTGGTAGTGTGCACTACGAAAAACTTCGGTCACAGTGTACAACTATGGATAACCTTTGTGGTATACTGGATGCACTTTTATTTACAGCCATTAAAACAACAAAGATGGTGATACTAGTCCAAATAATTAATGCAATAATGGCTACTTGCAGGGCTAATAATTTTTTTAATGCTGCTCTCTCTATTTTTCAACTCATGATCACAAATGTGATCTAGTCTCACTTTAAAATACACTTTAAAATCCTCAATAAATCATTAGTTGACGAAACATGATTTAACTCCTCACTAGAAACAACTACCTTTATCTAAGATGACCCATCTTCAATCCCTTTCTGTGTCACCCTCTCTTTTTGTTTTTCTCTGTTCCTTTCTCTATTTCTGTTTTACTCCACTCGGACGATCAACACAGTCAAGGTTCCCTCAGTCTGTAACAAATTCACGAAATAAGATTTAAAAAAAGTTTTAATTTCAAAAGGTTAATTGCAGTTCAGGAGTGAATTTGTCCTCAACAGATCGTTAGTCCGCGAAGCATGATTTAACTGCAAATAAGCTGCTTTTATGATCCTCTTCAATCTCTTTCTGTGATGCAGTCATTTCTTTTTATCTCTCTACGCCCCTCTCTTCCTCTTTCTGTTTTCCTCTCGGACGCTCTACAGGGTTCGTGTTTAATAGGATTAGCGCAACAAACGCATAGATAGGTTTGGTTTGGTTTGGCTTGTTTTACAGCATATCAACTTCAATGGGTTATTTAATACCGACAAGATTTTTATTGCCGGTAATATTTTTTCTTCAAAAATATATTGCTGGAAATATTTTTTTTCTTCAAAAATCTATTTTTAGTAATATTTTTTTCTTCAAAAATCTATTTCTGGTAATATTTTTCCTTCAAAAATGTATCACTGCTAATATTTTTTCAAATAATATATAGCTGGAAATATTTTTTTTTTTTCAATAATGTATTGCTGGTAATGATGTATTGCTTAAAATTTTTTTCCTTCAAAACTTTTTGCTGGTAGTAATTTTTTAACAAATTATTTCTGGTATTAAAACCTATTTTTACCCTTTCATAGTGTTTTAGGGTTAACTATTTGCCCGTAGCTGGGACCCTAACAGGTACTACTACCTCCGAGTCAGCGTGGCCTTGGGAACACCAGCAATTAAGAGGTGGTTCCACACTCCTCAAAACCTCCTGATCAGAAGCTGCTATAGTGAAACACACCTATTCTATAGTTAATATACCCACCCACCTATAATAAGTAGGAGTAGTAAGAGTAACGGGTCAGTCGGTCGATGCCGTACGACAGTTAGTCGGATACTAAAGTATCAGCGACCACTACTAGATTACTCTGCGTTATACCTATTATATCAAGTTCCTAACGTTTTGTACGTCGAACCTATTTTAGGACCGACTTAGTACAAATACACGCCTGTGAAATCACTCCACAACAGAGGCCTTGCTGTTAGACGTAGTTTATCATCTTACCCAGGACGCAGACGTAGTTTAGCGTCTTACCCAGGACGCGGATATAGTTTAGCGTCATACCCAGGACGGTGCATAGGTAGGTATAGGCGTATTAATATAACGATAGATCATGTCAGAAATTCAGGAAACGCTCGTATAGTCAGTTGAGAGATTGACGCTAAACAGAAGTATTATGGAAGAGGAAGATTATTTAAACTTCAGATGGATTTATTTTTATTTTGATGTTAGTATCGTACTTGTAAAATCATATTCAGTAAGAAAATCTACATGATCAATCTTTATTTTAAAAGTTGGGTTGACTAGATATTTCAGTTTGTTGGAATATTATAGATTTGTATTCAAATTGTATGGAACTTGAAAAAAATTAAAAAGCGAATATTTTTGGAAAAGAAAAAATAAACTCGTTATATTTGAAAAGGCATTCCTGATAAAATTTGGAATTTAAGAGGGTGTTTTTAATCACAAGTAATTTTAGAAGCATATTCTTGATTGTAAGAGAAAAAAAATTCCACGACTCTTTTATTCATCTGTAGAAATTTAAGATTCAACGTCACAAAGAATGGACGACAGATGGATATAAAGAGAATTAATGACTTTTACATGTCATTCTTCGCTGATTGCCATTTCGGTCAGTTGGTTTTGAGACTTTGAGCATTCTGGGATTTTCTTGACTGTCGACAAGTGTAGAATTAGTGTTCCAATTAATTTACGAAAAGGCAAAAAAAAAAAAAAGAAGAAAAGATTTAATATGTTATAATGCTCGTATAAGCTTATGGTTTCTGGTTAATAATATTAATATTCTAAAGAAAACACTGACACAAAAGATTAGTGAAGGAAAGATTTAATCACATGAGAGATATGGATTAATAATACACATAATAGCAAATACTGTAGCCAAGTGTAGCAATACGTACAACTCAACGCTACGCCTTGCGACCTACTTTGTGATCCACTTTGCGACAACAGTTCCTAGGAGCAGGCGTTCTACACATAGCGAATGGAGAAGTCTATTTTCAACAATTAGTGTAGAGAATGTTGGTTGTTTTTCTATACAACAAATAGACTATCACGAAAAGGTAAAAAAGAATTACTATAACAATTTTGAATCTTCATTAGGTCTGGAACTAGTGACGTCATCAAACGGGGTCGTTTCAAAATCAATAAAGCAAATGCTTCAATGCATTTACATTGCAAAGAATTCATAATTAAAGAACTTTGAAATATTTGCGTACTGACGTCATAATTTTTTTTCTTAAGCGTTTCACCCCAAGCAAGGCGGGAAGCCACTAGGACGCAAGGGGTTACAGAAGATTTGGAGCAAGATCAGATAGGAGTGATAGAAACAAGGATGAGGAGAAGGGTAGTGGATAGATCAAAGCAACTGGAGATGTCGATTGACATTACATTTGAATAGTTGGAGATTATAGCTCTCAGGGAAACTGGAATAGGGAAGGGAGTTCCACAGGCGAGAGGTGCGGGATATGAAGCAATTAGAGTAGAAGATATTACCTGAAGATATAGAAATCGAATCGAACTGAATGAGAAAAATAGGTGTATTGTCTTAATAAACCTAGTATCAGCAACAGTCCTGGAGGGCATATAAAAATTGGATGGCTAAAGCAAGACTATAAATAATTTTCTAATTTTATGAAAATCTTTACGCCAACAAAAATGTTCTGACGTCAGGTATTCTGAAACAAAAGTAGTATTAATAAATTAATTTTTCTGTGTGCCCAAGTCGCTGCCGGGTGTGACATAAGGTCAGTTTAAAATGGGTTTAACGGCAATAACGTGGAAGAATTACTCAAGCCTCATCGGCGCTTCGCTTTTTTGGGGGGACACCTCAGGCGCCGGGTAATGACACCCCGCCTCTAGAAGAAGAGGTATTTCCTGGGTAGATGTGCCCTCTATTCTTGATTTTATTATTATTTTTAATCATTTCTCCGAAAGAAAGCAACTAAAACAGAAGGGTTTACTTACGATAAAAGAAATATTGCTTGGGAGAAAGGGCAAATTAATAGAAAAAAAAAAAAAAAGAAAAAGAGACAGTTTTATTATTTAACATATATTTAAGATACGTTTACCATGTCGTCATTTTCCTTTTTTTCACTACTACACTGCGGACAGACATCAAATGACTTAACCACAGCTGCAAACATCAGTCAGACAGCCACCCCATACACACCTTTCAACAAAGCGAGATTAACCTTCGTAAGGCATTTCCTAAGTCACGTTTATTTTACTTAACTGGTTGCCGTTTCGGCAATCTAATTAACACGGCCAAACGCTTCAAAAGTTGGAATTTGGCTTCAGAACGAAATATTTACGCATGGCCAGTTGTAGTTGCATGCTCACTAGTAAGAAATCTTAAGAATTTATCCTTCGCTGTTAAAAAGGAAAAAGAAAAAAAAAATTTCCTAAAAAACATCGTTTACCATGAAGTCCTATAAAATGAGATTAAATTAAAGAAATCATTAAATTGTGATGTAGGCATTTTGTCAAAGTATTTATCCAAACAAATCAGCTTATTCAAATTTCATCAAATGGTTCGCCAAATTGCAACGCAACGTAGAGTTTGTAAATCTCGACAAATAATGCTGAGCGATAACTTCAACAATACTAAATACTGTAAGGATTTCAACACGCATTAGTGTGTTGCAAAAAAATTCTAATATCAAAAATGAACAATCTGGATGCTAATTATTTCGCTAAATTTTCGATCTGGATGCTAATTATTTCGCTAGATTTTCGATCTGGATGCTAATTATTTCGCTAAATTTTCGATCTGGATGCTAATTATTTCGCTAAATTTTCGATCTGGATGCTAATTATTTCGCTAAATTTTCGATCTGGATGCTAATTATTTGCCAAATTTTCGATCTGGATGCTAATTATTTCGCTAAATTTTCGATCTGGATGCTAATTATTTCGCTAGATTTTCGATCTGGATGCTAATTATTTCGCTAAATTTTCGATCTGGATGCTAATTATTTCGCTAGATTTTCGATCTGGATGCTAATTATTTCGCTAAATTTTCGATCTGGATGCTAATTATTTCGCTAAATTTTCGATCTGGATGCTAATTATTTCGCTAGATTTTCGATCTGGATGCTAATTATTTCGCTAAATTTTCGATCTGGATGCTAATTATTTCGTTAAATTTAGCACAAAATCAAAATAGCACGCAGTGAAGATTGTATCCATTGAACTCACATCACATCACAGTACAAATCAAGTTCCGTCAGTTTCGGTAATCAGATAAGAACCAGCGCTTTCAGTATTATTTGAATGTAAGTTAAAATTAGTAAATAGGTACCTTGAATATTTTTGTATTGGATTTATTTATAAATATATTCGTATTGAATTTATTTGTAAATGTCGCCAATGTAAGGGCGATAACTGGATTTATGTCCCTTGAACTAGCAACATTAAGGGACAATTTCTTATAACAATGGTGAACTGTTCAAAGATGGTTATGAAATTTAGAGGTGAATAAAACCGACTCCAAGAAAGAGAAGAGTACAAAATTAAAAACAGGAACAATATGTTTAAAAACTCACGCGTGAAACACTTTTAAAAATAGGACTTCACAAAATATGACATTATTTTTTACGGTATTGATAAACTAATTCAAATATCAATTAAATTAGAATTGTCAGTATAGCTTTTACTATGTCTCGCTGCTGGTTCTCTATTTAAATTACTGATGACGACAAAACTGAAAAGAAAAGAATAAACAAAGATATAGAAAGAGAATCAAACTGAATGAGCAAAAATAGGTAATAGGTTTATTGCCTTAATAAACCTAGTATCAGCATCAGCACTGGAGGGCATATAAAACAACGCGAACCCTTAAAGTAACTCTCTTCCAGATTTTTCCTTTTTTTGACACGAACATTTCACATTGAAGCAAAAGGGCTGTGGATGCTTCATACTAAAACACACCAACACATTAAGTTACACTCAAATACCTTGACGTTTCGTTGTGAATGCAATTTAATTCTAGGAAAAAACTCTTGTTTTAAACTTCCTTTCGTTAATTTTAGAGGAGAAAGCGGCTCGGATTGAGGAATCGGAGAGCCGATTTCGAATTTCAGTCGAATCCATTACAATCATTTACGTGCTAACATGCTTCTTCTCCGCCCCCCCCCCCAAGCTATGGGTAAATAGCAGGACAGATTTGGATGGCAATTGGTCTACTGGAGAAAGAAATGGCAACCTACTGTGAGAAAAAATCTGCCTAGTCAGTCATGCATCGAAAGATACATGGTCGCCTAAGCGTGTATCATGGCACATAACTTTTTTGTTAATTTTGTTTAATAAATGTTATTTTGAATTGCAAATCGATTCCTCTGTTATTTTGTGCATGTACCTTTTCACCACCTTTCCATGTATTATAAAATATTCTTGTAAGAAACCTTAAACATTAATTATTGATACAGCCAACACACTAAAAAGGAAAATTAAAAATCCATCTAAAAAATTGAAGGGGATATGTTAATTTATTGATTTAGACAGAGAAAAACTGTGATTTCAATTCCAGATTAAACCGAAACATTTAATTTGACTTTAAAAAGTAGAAATTCGTTAGAGAAAGAAAGGGAAAAAAACAAAATCAATGAGACTACAGAGGGAAAAAGTTTATATCGTCTCTCATTCAGATAATTGAACAGCAGCAAATGGAGACAGTAAAGATGTCTACCTGTATTTCAAACAGGCCACAAATGAAAATCTCGATGTAGGTACTCTGCCTATTTTCAGAACCAATCAATCTTGTATGAGTGAATGCGCTATTCACTCATCAGAAAACATTCTTTATAGTATATTTTTTCTCGCCCTTTTCGCCTGTGGAACTACCTTTTGATTTATTGCTTCCCTGTCAACTTCTTCTTCTATGTGCCTTGTCCCTTCAGGACGTTGGCGATTATGGTTCTTCACAATTTCCTGTCCTTTGTAGCTCTTAATAACTTTTATCCTTTTGCCACCTCTACCAAATCCTTCGCTGTTATTCATTCGCTGAAGCTCGACAGGTGGATTGTCTGTTGCTTTTCTCTCTCTCTTATCTTCAATCTGTCCTGTGAGTATCAAATTTTCCAAGCTCCCTTTCCTCGTTATGTGCCCACAAAATGTCAACTGTCTTTTCCTGCTGTTAAATATAAGTGTCGTTTTGTTGCCATTGTTTCTATGACTTGGTCGTTCCTCACAGATTCGGTTCATTGTATTCTCAACATCCTTCTGTAGAACCACTTTACTGTTGTTTCAAGGAGGTAGTCCAGCATTCATTGGCATAGACGCGGTCTGATACTACATAACAGTTCAGTATGCTTTCTAACGATATTTTTGCGTTTCTTAATACTTTACTCAGCTTTTGGAAGGCATCTTTCGCTCTTCCAATGCCTCTTCGCATTTTCTTTGTAGCACTTTCTGTCCTTTGTTAGTACACTTCCCAGATATGTAAATTGGTGCACCTGTTTGATTTTGGTATCTCCAATTTGTAATTTCTATGTTGGGCTGTCACTTTTCCTAACAACTATTCATTCAGTCTTCTTGCAATTGAGGCTTAGTTATTTGTTTCTTTCCGCTTTCTTTTCATAACGTTGTTCTTTTAGTTTCTTTTCTGTGTCTGTGCTATCAACACTGTGTCATCTGCATATTTTATGTCGTTAAGATTGAGGCCGCCAATAATAAATCCTGTTAGAACTTCTAATTATTTCAAAATGGTTCCAATGTATAGGAGGCACGGTGGAGTAATGGGTAGCGGCTCGGATTGAGGAATCGGTAAAGTCGAGTTCGAATTCGGGTCGACCCCCCATTACATTCACTTAAGTGCTATGAATCCTTTTCTTCTGCCCCAGCTATTGCTAAATAGCGGGACAGACCTTGGATGGCAACTGCTCTGCGACAGAAAGAAATGGCAACCTACCGCGGGGGAAAAATCTGCCTTATAAAGAAGTTGTTGGGGACGTGCGGAATTTATTAATTATGCTTGAAAGAATCAGAAGGAATTTGTGTAGGTTGCGTGACTTTCTGCATCCACAACAAATAAATAAACGAAATTTAAAATACGATTAAGAACAAGACATATTCAATTAGAAATTAATATAACATTTATATACAATTCAAAGCAATATACAAACAGGATAATTGATATATGTTATGTTGGCGAAAATGTATGAGGTTTTTTTGATTTCAGAATGTCTCTCTTTGTAATTGTTCATTCATTTACAGTCTTTTTAAGTTTGTGTTGATATTAATAATTGTCGATATTAAGTGTTTTTTTAGAAGGGTTTTTAAGAGTGATCTACCTTTAACTGTAATGTAATGTTTTTTAAGGTCGTTCGCACGTTGATGTTTATTTAATAGGTAGCGAATATGATTCACTTTAGATAAGCAATGTTGAGAATTGTATCCACAGAGTTGATTAAGTTTTTGGGGAATGAGTCAGCGATGATGTATCTTTGCGCGGTGAAAAACGTGATTTCGAGTGACGTGGAGTATTTCGGCAAGTTCTCCGTGGGTGTTTGTTACTGACTGCCTGGGGCGGTCAGCGTTTATTTTTATAAGGCCTGAAAGTCCGAAGGTGGCTCACTTGAGTTTTGGCGCAATTTCGTTCTGCACGTGAACTTTCAGTGATGAACCAATGAGATTGTTTGTTTCGCTTATGTAGGCGTAAGATATAGACTGTTCTGTTGCTAGGGTTGAAAGGTAAGGAAAAAAGGACGAGTCTACAAAGTATAGGCTTAAAGGGTTTGATGAAAAAGATGCATCCTTGTTTTAAACGCCTTTTTATTTTTTATTGGGCCCATTTCCTATCCGTATTCAGGCGGTTTGCTGCCATTATAGGTTCTAAATTATTCTAATACCCTTCCTACATATGTCAAAGATTTCAGCAATTCCTTATGACGTACTTTATCAAACGCTTTCATATAATTCCTGCCACCTACAATCATCAAAAGTTTAAATGCAATACGAATCGACATCTTGTCTTCCTGAATTCTGCTGTTTCTGGTCTGGTCTCGCAACCGTCTTCAGGTGAAAGTGGAGATTTTTACATATTATTAAAAATAATTAATTTTTCTTCATGTTCAATGTGGAATATTCTCGATATGAGACATTCTGTTTGTGTGTTGGCAATCCGTCGGATAACTGAAGACAGTTGCGAGACCAGACCAGAAACACGTGTCGTGAAATTATGTAAAACAAAGTATAATATTTTTTCTCAATAAATCCACATTACAACCAAAAACGTTTGCGGCACCCTCTTCTTTTTTAATATACATACTTTTCTCTCGTTGGAACCACTACAACATATTTTTTTTATATATATATATATATATATATATATATATATATATATATATATACAGAGATACATACATACATACATATATATATATATATATATATATATATATATATATAGAAGTATATGATTGGTGTATCACTTGGGTTGTTGAAACAAAATGGCTATTTTTGTAGTGATTTTATAACATATTTATGTTAGAAATTTTTTTTAAATAAATAATTATATATATATATATATATATATAAAATCGATGACTGACAAATTTCAAGAAAAAACACAAATGGCACATATGAGCGCGCATAAGAGATGAAACGTGAACAAAATAATTAGTGAATGCCTGACCCCAAAAAGAATATATTAGAAGCCATGACAGGCTGGCAATAGTCACACACTAAAGTAGACTCGTCTATTTATCAGC
The DNA here is from genome assembly GCA_903632075.3 of Acanthosepion pharaonis. NCBI lineage: Eukaryota > Metazoa > Mollusca > Cephalopoda > Sepiida > Sepiidae > Acanthosepion > Acanthosepion pharaonis. The sequence continues at coordinate 835,010 of CAHIKZ030001190.1, forward strand.
ACAAGAAAAGTGTCCATCTTGGAACAAGCACAAAAATACTTCGGGGTTTTGATAAGCAGTTAGGCCACTCCATTCAAACAAGACCGACTCAAAAAATGAATACTAAAGCGAGAGAAACAACCAGATCCTGATCCTAGATGTGCCAACAACTAAAGAGTGAGTATGAAAGCAATTGAGACCATTCCCGAGAGCTGAGAATGATATGACATATTAAAATTAGAATCGAGTCCAAAAGAAATGAGCCAAAGAACACTAGCGTCCAATCTTTGAATAGCATTAAAAGATTGAACGGCAAGATCAGAAAAATGCTTACCCAAATCACCTGAAATCACCTGAAATCAGATGTTGATAGACTATATATACCAAGAGATTTAGGAGGCCGTGATTTAATAAACTAACTCTAAAAACTACAGCAATGAGCCCCTCCTACAAATAGTAAAATACCAAATCCATTCCATCTACAAACAGCTTAATATACCTGAAACCCAACCAACAAAAAGCGAAGCGAACACCATCTGCGCCAAACAAGTAAAACAGAAAGCAAAACAACTTGGTCAAATGAAATTACAAAAATACTAAGAGGAGAAGGCGTTTCATGGCAAATACATAAAAAGAATGAAAAAAAGCAGATGTGGACCAACAGAAAACACATTAGTGACTGAGGAGCACTGGGATGAAAACTGAGACAAAAGGTCTAATTATTGCAGCCTCGCAACCAGATCCTATCACTGTCACATAATCCAAGAATGGAACTAAACTGAAATGGAGGATCTGCAAAAAATATGAGGAAACTGTCATATTATCTCAGGATGTCCTGAACTAACAAAAAATGAATATACTCATAGACATATATATATATATATATTCATGTAGTGACATATGTGCAATGTAAGATATGCAAGAAGCACAAAATCGAAACCACTGAGAGATGGTACGAGCACCAACCAGACACAGTTACCCCAAATAATGGTGTAGCTATCTTTTTAGGCATACTAATTCAAACTGACAAGGAAATAAAAGACAACAGACCTGATATTATCATACAAGAAAAGAAATTCAGGAAGTACATGCTTATTGATATAGCTGTACCATCTGAGTGAAACACCTCCATAAAAGTTATCAAAAAATTGTTCAAATACGTCCTTGTATACAGATTAACAGGATGTGGGGGAATGGAGACTGAGACTTTACCAATAGTAATCGGAGCTCTGCATCTCGCGAGAAAAGGAATGGACAATTTTGTCCCAGGTAGCATTAACATACACGTTGCCCAGAAGATCGCCCCGACAAGGAACTCCCTATATACTAAGTGCTATCTATTAAATGACAATTCTCCTTTAAGGCCATAGTTTGGATTGGACTCGGCTCTACAGTATATAAAGCAGGAAACATAACATGGATAAATAATAATAATAATAATAATAATAATAATAATAGAGAGAATGATGGAATAACAGAATACTTATTTTATTCGATCTTCACTAAAAAATCTAAAAGACATTAATGGTGTGAAAACTCGATGCGTCCCAAAAATAATTCTGGGGAGAGTATTTAAGATACTTGATGTCGCTTGGTCTCTATTGAAAGCCAGCAACTATTATTGATAAAAAAAAAAATCTCATTAATACGCCCATCCTGATTTTTTATTGATTTTTGTGCACTTCTAATGGAAAGAATAATTTTGATGATCTTTGGGACGAGAGCCCATCATTGGTTGCAAATTGGTTAATTTTACTCGCAAATTACAACGCTTTTCTAGTTTGAGTTCGTTGCTCTACTTTCAAGATAGGTTCATAAAGTTATAAGCATGTCTCGGGTTAATGGTCAGGACCTTAGGATTCGTTTCAGCTGAACTTTTGAAGATGAATGACAACTGAAACAAACTGTAAATTTTATTTCCTATATTATACAATCGTTCCTTTCGACCTTCAATTGATCTTCGAAATGTTTCATTATACCCGACGGCTCGATATCGACCAGTCTGGATGAATATGTTTATAACTCTTTAAAGAACATAATATCAAATTTTCAGAACATTCCACAATATGGGAGTTATGCGTAATATAGTGATCCGTATGTCGACATTTCTGATAATATTAGCATTCATTGCTTAAGTTAATATTTAAAAATAAGCGAAAGATGGAAACTAAAGAAAGCAGTTCTTAAGTTACACCATAGTTCATAGGGTCAAGCGTATGGACTCACTCTGATATCTGGAAATATTAATTGCGAAGAATTAGCCACAGATATACATTAATGCGTGCGCTGATGTTGTAATGAGATATAACCTCTTATTCCGCATTAAATGTGAAGGACGTGGTTAGCGTTGATTGTATACTACTAAAATCGCGAATAACACAGGAAAAAAGTGTACAAACTTTAGAATTGATCAGTTTCCTACATCTAGAAAACTAAATTAATTTTCTGTTTGAATTTCTGGGATTAAGCTCTCTTGGTAACTAAGTTGATTAATTCTTCTTAGTAACTAATCAACTAACGGAAAATTCCAAGCTGAGCAAAGATCACCATCATATTGGCGGCGTTTCATTCTTTTTGACACGTTGCACTTTGTCATGTGTACTACACGCTTGTATTATGTATCACTGTAAACAATATCAGCTTGATGTTAATTACAGTATCATTTGTGAAAATTATTGAATGGTCCTGCACATGGCACAGTGGATACGGGCGTTAGTTAAATTCAGTGACAGGAACCAAATAGTGTGAGTTCAATACCTTGTTAAGGCGGTGGAGAACTGAGAGAAGGGAATTAACAGGAAATTTTACTTATTATAAAACGCAGATTGTGTGTCTGTACGTTTATATATTGGATCGGATTTCCTACATTTTTCAACCGATTTCAACAAAACTTCACAGGACTACGTAAAATTACCTTGCGTTGGTTCTGACACAATTGTTTTTGCACGAAATCAATTTGAAAACACGATTAAGAGGCATTAATGAAAGGGGGACAACTCATATGGAGTTATACTTATTAATATCAAGTTATCGAGTTATACTTATTATAAAACCCAGGTTGGTTGGTTGGTTGTGTGTATGTGTGTGTGTGTGTTCGTTTATATATGGGATCGGATTTCCTACATTTTTCAACCTATTTCAACAAAACTTCACTTTTTTTTTGGCAGGTAGTGTTTCTTATTGTCTTGCACACTTTTTTCTTTATTTTTACATTCAGAATGCTTTAAAAATTCCATTTACAAGACAATAGTTTATAATAAAGTTCTATTCAATCGGTAGACTCATAACGATTGAAAACAATCTTTTTGTTTGAGTTTGGGTTTGACTAATTCGTAAAAAAAAAAAAAAAAAAAAAAAAAAAACTAATTAAGACATGCGTGTCCGTCAACCTTAAACAATAATCTTTGTCAATCTTATTTTTCAGTCTTTATGATGGTCGATACTTGATCTATCTCTTACTGTTACATCCCCGGACAACGCCGGGCTCTACTGCTAGTAACTCATAACTGACATCCATTAGACATGGTACGTGGAACTAGAAACGAAAAAAAGGGTTCAGTTCGACATTCCAACCACCCGAAGAAGGCCGGAGCGTACAACGACCGAAACGTTGTGATAAATATGGCAACAAAGATGGGTACGATAGTCCGAACAATGTAAATAGTGTATGTATACCTATGTTTGATAAATTATGCAGTAGCGTTGGGTAAGGCACGACGCAAAGAACTATTTGAACGGCTAAGTAAGCTTGATTTATTTGGGGAGGATATTAGAATAATACTGAACTGATACTTCGAGTAAACGTTATGCTTACAGTTAGAAAATGACGTTAGCAAATATATGAAAATAGAAAGAGACTTAAGACAAGAATATATCTTCTCACCTGACTTACTCAACTTCTACATTGAGGTGATCCCTGAGAGAACTAGACGTCCTACCAAGATACATTATTGATGAAGAAAATTTTGACATGCAGATGACGCAGTGTTGATAGCAGATAGGGAATGAAACTGCAGGAGATCCTACAAAAGTTAGTAAAGGAAAACTAGAAGAAAGGCTAAGCATCAATAGTAAGAAAAAAGTATGTATGGTTGTTAGCAAGAAAAACAACCCAATATATAAGCAACGAACTGTGGAGATACCAAAGTCAAAGAAGTACGAAACTTTAAATATCTGGTAAGTGTTTTAGTAGAGGACGAAAAATATGACACCAAAATCCGAAGGTATATTAGAATCGCGAAAGATGCCTTCCAAAAAATAAGCAAAGTATTAAGAAGCAAGAAAGTCTCGTAAAAAAAAAATAAAATAAAATAATAGTGAAATGTTATGTAATACAAATTCTCCTATATGGCAGGGAATGCGGGACAATCTCCTCACAGATGAAGAAGAAACTTGACGCAGCAGAAATGTGGTTCTACAGAAACATGGTGCGAATACCATGGAGCGATCATGTCAGTAATGAGGACGTTTTAAGTGAATTGGAAACAAAAAGGACACTTATACTTAGAATCAGAAAAAAGACAACTGAAATTTCTAGAATACATGATAAGTGTTATGGCCCAGTTCCTTGTACCACGGTGATAGTCCAAGATAGAACCAATAAAGAACTCGAAGGTGGATATGGAATAACACAGATATATTACAAACAAGAATATATACAGAGAGGTAGAAAAGTGTTAGTACGAACAATCAGGTTTAGTAGTAATTGTCTGAACGCGACTCTGCTTCGGACTGCCCCTGACTCGACTGACTGACTCCTGACGGACCTCACTCCAGACTTGAGGCGCAGTATTTATTACATATGGAATAGTCCATTATGTTATTATGGGTAAGGTCCCCTAACAATAAGGAAAGAGGGCTTGGAGAATTTGACACTCACAGGACAGATTGAAGGTAGGAAGAACAGAAAAAAAGCAGCGAGCACCCTCACCAACATGCTTGTGTAAATGGATGACAGAACAAAGGTTAGAAAGGATAGAAAAAAACAGTCCTCGCTGAGACCTTTTTTTTACAATAAGGCTCACACTGTACAAGGCTTGGAGGCCACTCAATGTAAAGGGTTACGATAAGAGGTACTTTATATGGATAGGAGGGGAAGATAACGGTTGACTCTAGACTTGAACTGGTTAAGATTGTAGTGATCGAGGAATCATCCCCTTGGGAGTCTGTTCCATAGAGCAGTGATTTTCCCGGAAGAAGCTGTTTTAGTGGAACTTACTTTTCACCGATGGAATACGGAAGGAATGTGGGTGGTTTGCTACTATGGAAGTGGCACGGCGGGTCCTAGTCGTGGAGGTAAGACCTGGTGGAAGCAGGAGATGCAGTCCGTCCGAGCACTTTGCATGGTAGTAGCGATAGAGCAGTGAGAGACTTGCCACATCCCGGATAGGAACTTGTGGAGAGCCATGAACGCCCACGTTCTGAAGGTAAACTGCACATAGAACCAGAACCTACTCTCAAGGAAAGAGAGAAAATTCCAAATATGATAATTTTGGCTTTAAGTCCTTTTGAATAATTGATTAAGGTGGACTAATTTGCATAATTTGATGACGTTTGAAAAGATAGCTCATGAGCCTCACGTTACTGTATTATTGCTTGGAATTCTTTCTGTCTATTTTGCGAGTTTTATTAATAAGCAAATATGTCCGAATTTGGTGTTCAAATATTAGTGGTCAACAGGTCAACGGACATAGAAACATTAATGAAAATCAAATTGTCATGAAATAGGATTCAGAAATCTTGTTGGAAAACTATATTATTTAATCTTATTGTGTATCCACACGGTGACACCATAGCTTGTGTTTGTGCGCGTGTGTACAAGAGCGGCAGAGACAGAGAGAAGTTATGTATATACATATACATTCGTCCGCTGCTTGTAAGGGTTAAAAATAGATGTCACAGAAGAAGAGTATTTGCAGGTAAATTGGTTGTCCGCTTGTTGCTAGGACAAGTCCTGCGTCAGCAGCCTGCTTAGCAACAATGTCGAATTGAAATACGCTTGCTCAAACACACAGACACAGTAATGTGAACCCCCGAAGCAAGACAAAGAGAACGTCATCAGCAAATGTCTTTCCTCTCCTAACACACACACTCTCTCTCTCTCTCTCTCTCTCTCTCTCTCTCTCTCTCTCTCTCTCTCTTTCTCTCTCTTTTTTAGGGGTGGACACACACATGCACACATATGGACACAAATGAACGCATAAACATACATGGTGGGGATTTTCAATAGAATGAACAACAGATTCCATTTTAGGACGATAAGCGAGCATCTAGCCAAAGGTCAAATCTAACGTATCTAATATCCGCAAAATGTCCATTTCACAAGAACGAAACGTTCTGTGTGTCAGAAAGAACGAGAAAGAAAGAGAAAAACACACTCTTTTTCTTCTTCTTTTTCTTTGACAAAGCCGATCATGGCTCTTCAAAGTTTATATATTTCACATACCGTTTTCCCCCTTTGCTAAACCCAAATGCATCAGATAAGTGGTTCACTGCCTTCTATCTCTCTTGCCCTCAATACGCCCCATGAGGATTAAATTTTCCAACCCCCCTTCCCCATTATGTGTCTAAAAATTCCAGCAGTATAATTTGAGTATAAGTTTTCTTAATGTATTGCTGGTAATATTTTTACTATGAAAATGTATTGTTGATATTTTTACTATAAAAATGTATTTTTCATACGTTCATACTGTTTTGACGCCAGTTTGGGGTTAACTATTTGCCTATTGTTGGAACACTAACAGGAGCTACCACCCCAGGTCATGGTGAACCTGGGAACAACAGCAATTAAGAGGCGGTTCCATGTTCCTCAAAACATTCCGATCCGTGGCCTTGCTGCCGGATGTAGTTTATCGTCATACCAAGGACGACTGAATTTTCACTTGTCTGTTAACTCAACGAGACTTCTTGCCTTGAACGCCTATTAGGACTCAAATTCACCCCAGACCACAAGTGGAACTCATATATACGAACAATCGCTAAGATGCTGGAAAAATGATCGATTCCTTTACCGTTCTAGTAAGTAGCTAAGAGAAGAAAAACTCTGATTTTAAACCTGGGCTGCTTTGTTGCCATATCCAATCACGGAAAAAGCTTCGAGAAGACGAATCCAGCGCCGCGGTCCCTAAGCCAGTCCGATGTTATGTTCAAGTTCGTTCTGGCAACTTCTGAGACGACGCCAGTGCCAAGCTGTATAGGCAACATTGGTGGCATGGAGAGAGAAGATGTGTTGCATAGGGAAACCGCCAATTTCTCCTAAAATCCTGCTCATGCCTGAATAGGAGGACACTCTAGCGTCGCCTCACTGCGATGAAAAAACACGGGAAGCAGCTGTCTGGATAGCAGGATTCCGAAGATACATCTCTACAAGGAACTTACCATCAGCAAGAGGTCTCGAAGACGACCTGATCTTCGCTTAAAGGGTGTCTTCAAAAGGGACATCAAGATGTGGGAAGACGTCGCCAACGATTGCTCATGCTGGAGACGCGATTTGTCCCAAGGGCTGAAGCGAGGAGAGAAGAAACGGAGACTTGCCCCCCGGTGAGAAACGTGCTCAAAGGAAAGAAAACAACACAGCGATATCGAGAGAGAGTGTCTTCACATGCATTCGTTGCAAATGAAACTCACTGCCGTGTGGGCCTGTACAGCCATAACAGATGTTGCATCGCCATCATCAGTTGAGGTATAACTCTTTGGGCGCAGATCCATGACCTCTCGAGATTGACGGATGCCACATATAAGTAGCTGACTCCTCCTGTTATGCTCTACCTTTGAAAGAGCCAAACCAGACCAAAAATGAATACTGCAGATCAATCTGGGCTGGAGCTGCGCAGTCTTCTATATACATAGATTTCAAAAGCGTCTACATGGCCTTGCGAGTGATTAATTGTTTGCTACCTAACAACCTCTTTTTGACAGACAAAAACGTCGTAAGCTTTTCACTACTCTGTCGCAATTTCTATGGCAAATATTTTGATGAGCTCCATACCTTATTTCCATCAGCCCTGAACTTCACTCTTAAGACCAGCATGCCATGTACACCGGGACGAATTATCCCCATACCCTGCGTCTGACAATTATTTTAATATATTTTCTGTTAATACGTTATTTTTGTCGATACACATATTTAAGTAAATAATCTGTTTATAATAAACAGTATTAACAACATTTACCGGCCTAAATATCCGAGAAACCTCAAAAAAAATAAGAATCGAACCTGTATCCTACATGGAACCGTCAAATAGCCTGACTTGCTATACAATTAAGCTACATTAAGCGTCTGGTTATTAAGGTTAAATCTTGCTAATCAGACGCTGCCTCTGTAGCTAAATGGCATAGCACGTCATATATAACGATTCCGTGTCGGATACAGTTCAATTCCTGTCGGAGAACACATATTTTCTTTGAAATTTTTCTCGGACATTCAGGCCGGTAAATTTTAATACTGTTTATTATGAACAAAGCATTTACTTAAATATTTGTATCTATGAAAATAACGTAAATCCCTAAAGTATTTGTTTTAAAAAAAATTAAATATTTAAATTGATAGCAAACATCAAATTAATTTATTCGGGTTTTTTTTAGACATGTAAATTACTATCAAGCATTAAAATCTATTCTTTACATAAATTGCTAAAACCCAATTACAACCTCTTTCTCTTTACTTCCCTCTCCCTCTTCTTTCTTTTCCCTTTTTCCTCTATCTGTTCTCCCTTCTCCATTCCCATTTCAATATATCACTTCCGTTAAGTTAACCGTCTAAATAGGTCAAGGTCTGGTCACTCCTCCTCCCCCAATACAAAGTATGCTTGAGAGAGATATGAAATTAATCCCTCCCTATACTCTTTAACTACTTCTTTTATACTCTCTGTTAAATTACAAAAACTTACACTACCCATCAATTTTAATTTCATTTTTCGTTCCATTTCATTTTTGGAAGTGCTATCTGATGATCCGGCGTCCTTTAAAAGGGCTCTGGTGAAATAAATTATTATAGTGGTACCTTAAAGTGGTCTGTTTTTCTTTTAAATATTAGCTCTGGATTTACTTTGAGCTCTCAGGATTTCATCCTCCTTGGGATTACCCATACGGATTACCAAGTTCTTCATAACTTAACTATATATATATATATATATATATATATATATATATATATATGGAATATGGGAATTCTTTGCCTTCTCAGGTTTATTATAAACAAAATCGTAAGCTTTAGTGAATATTACATAACGTTTTTGTTTACATTTAAAAACGAAATTTCCTTTTCTTTTCGGAAATTTTAGTATAATTTTCATTATCGCATGCCTTTCATTCGGACTAGTCAACTGGTCTTGGTTATTATACGCATAAAGTTTCAACCTTTGCACCCTCGGTCTTCTTCAAATAATTTGTCTTACTCGATAAAGCTGTTACAGCAAAGGATTATGTTTACAAAAGAAAAGCAAAAAATCAGCAAAAATAGTATATAATTCAAGCCTGGAAGTTCGTTTGTTAGTTTTCTGCATGATCACCTAGAAGCTTGTGGCTATATGTCTCCCAATTTAGCTATATCTAAAAGCATTCCCATGGTCTTATCGCAAGTCAATCCGCTTCGATTAACTCTAATCCTTAGGGGCAAACTCTTCTAACAATGAAGCACAATTTTTTTTTATTGTCTACAGTCATTGAAATATATGACCGCTAAGACAATTTGGAACAAACTCTACTATGAAAATTGATTTTGACGTTATATTATACTTAAAGGTATTTTTCAATATCTACATATATTCACCCCTCCTGGGGCACCAATAGGCGGTGTAATGGTTAGCAAGCTTGTCTCGCTAAAACAATTACGACTATGAATAGTGAGTTCGTTCCTCACTCGGTGCCCTATACTTTCGGCCTTGTGCCACATCTAAGCTACGCTTGGAAAATTACTATATTTACCCGTCCTGGGTATGAAGATAGACTACATCCGGCAGCAAGGCCTCTTATCGGGAGATTGGAGGATCGTGGAACCACCTCTTAACTGTTGCTGTTCCCAGATCCACCCATGCCAGAGGTGGTAACATCTGTTAGGATCCCAGCTACAGGCAAATAGTACCCCCACAAACAAATCAACAGGACATTTTTATAATGAAATTATCAACAAAATATTTTTTGTAGTGAAACTACCAACAATACCTTAAAAAATTACCAACAATATATTTTATCCGTAAACTATATCGTTAAAAATATACGTTTACTCTGAAAGTAAAAAATTATGCATAAAATATATGTAGTTAAAATTACGTTCAAAATATTTAGATTTAGGCATTACATAATCCATAGATGTTGATATTCCGTTAAACAAAATAAACCAACTAACCAACATAGATTTTCGCACACGCACGCACACACATACATACACGTGCACATATACATACTTTCTCTTCATTTGCTACAGCGCCACAGAGGGAGAGAAAGAGAGTATGTTATATAGCTTTTGCGTGAAATATACAACCGCCATATTTTCTTGTGTATAATACCAGACATTTTGAACGAAAACTAAAGGAAAATAGGGTCGTATTATACACAAGTACACGTTTTCAGAAATTTTTACTTACCTTAAAAGCATCTTATTCGAAACAGCAAGATTGCAAATACACTGAGTTAGCACAATAGATAATAAAACACAAATTAGGCAGGTGTTGATAGCTATATTTGTTCTTTGGAAATCAGCGGAATTGAACTTCTTTTGTCTGAAAGACAGGAAATTCACCGAAATTCATTAAAAAATTAATAAACAGAATAAAGGTCTGTCATATTTTGATAACATTAATGTTACAACAAAGCAACTTTCCCCGGAATTTCGAAAATAAGTTTTAAAAGTAAATTAAAGGAAGAAATATTCATTGTCTAAACATCCGGTTCATTTCTCTTATAATCGTGAAAAATTAAATATTTTAGTGAAAGATTGAAATTTTCATGGATATTATGGTACACCTTTTCAAAGAAAAATTACATAGGGATGGCTGTACGACGGGAGTGATATTATACATAAGGATTATTCCTTGTATTTAGCTTCAGAAACACGGGCTGGTGTTATACACAAGAAAATACAGAATTATGTACAAGAAAATACGGTAGTTTAAACTCGTTGCATATTTCACAATGCTAACAAATAATCTATCTTGGTCATTGATTTAACCTACCGATTGATTTATCCTGTATGTCCATAGAAATATCAAATTTGCTAGCCACGCTAATTTCTTTTTCAATCAATCGATCAATATATATATATATATATATATATATATATATATATATATATATATATATATATATATATATATATATATATATATATATATATATATGAAGAAATATAGTCTTAGGTGTGCTATATTTATGGGATAAAGTGCTCAATATCAGAGATAGGCGTGTGTAAATATAAAAAGTGAACATAGAAGTCAAAACTTAGAGGCGACAGTCTGTTTCATGCTATATGCAATCGTCAGGCCACGTCGATTGCATATAGCATGAAACAGACTGTCGCTCTAAGTGTTGACTTTAACTTTATCTTTATATATATATATATATATATATATATATATATATATATATATATATATATATATATATATATATATATATATTATTGGAAAATATACATACATATGCAAAATATATAAATACCCATACATGTATATTTTCAGAAAAAAATTCCAAGAGGAAGAATTCAGGTAGAACTCAGAGTAAGGATATAATAAAAAGGCTTAAACACTAATATTCCATGGTCATAATTTATTCCATTGGAATCGTAAATACGATCCAATTCATCAGACCTACAAATTAAAAAAGAAAACAGAAAAATATATATGTCATTCGCAGAAAGTACTGTTTCACAGCTCCCCAGTGCAACTTGACTCAAATGCCAATTAGCCATAGGACAGGATTGAAACCCAACCTATTTAACGTCAGTCAGAGTCTCTACCACTGAGCTATCTTCATTCGAGCTGGCTAAATCTAGCGTATTGTTTTTAGCGCAATATATATTAGCTTGTCATTCAACAGTTCTCAATTGAAATATATTCTCAGATAGAGTGTATGTGTACACGAGACAAAAGAAATAAAAAGAGACAAGAGGAAAAACTATTCTTAACCGACGTGTTTCTTCCTCTGGGGGACTTTATCAAGGCAATGTAGGATTTTATTTTGCTGCACGTTTTCATACACTGAAATAAATTCAACCACAATTTTGATCTAAAAATTACACACTCATCAAAATATAAAGTAATTTACTCAGAAGGAAAACTCTCCAGAGTGCCGCCATCGAGTCTTATCAAAACATAACTCTACGCCTCTGTTTTTTTTTTCCCAATCTCACCTTTCCTGAAAGAATTACTACTTTTCCAGGTCAACATGCACAACCACAAATATGCTGAAAATTCAAAAGAAAACGACTAAATCCATCTCCTCATGACTTTGAAGATGTACAGCACATATGTCATTCTAATACCATAAAAATCTAATCTAAAAATATTCTTTAAAAAAAATTCTAGAATATTACTCGCTCATTTTACTTTTTGCCAGGCCTTGAGTTATGAAATTTTGTATCATCCAGATGCTTTGACTGACCTTTCAATTACCTGATGAACATTCCTGAACGTTGTCAAATTTAAAAGCGCTGATAAACCAATGATATCTCCGCCTTTGTATATAAACACGTGCAGCAAAATAAATCCTACATTGGCATGATAAAGTTCCTCAGAGGAGGAAACGCGTCGGTTTTTCCTATTGTCATATATATATATATATATATATATATATATATATATATATATATAGATAGATAGATAGATAGATATAGATATATACAAAAACATGTAAGGATCGCTACATAATTGCAGTCGTGTTACAACACATAACGATGCGTCTCCCCAGGTGATTGTAGATTACTGCCATATAAGCCATATATGGTGCAATACAGTTCAACTAAAATCGAAGAAATAACATTGTCAAATTCCAAAGTCTAACTGAATTGTAAGGTAAAAGGTCGACTATGTTTATAATTTGCCGTTAACTCGAATCTTTAATTTAATATATATATATATATAATTATTTATTTAGAAAATTTATAACATAAATGTGTTATAAAATCACTACAAAATTAGCCATTTTGTTTCAACACTCCCGGTGTCTTATATATATATGTATATATATATATATATATATATATATATATATATATATATATATATATACAGCCTGTCGCCTCTGAGTGTTGACGTCAATGTTCACTTTTATATTTATATTTACATACGCTCTATCTCTGCTATTGAGCACTTTATCCCATAAATATAGGACACCTTATAACTATATTTCTTCATATATATATATATATATATATATATATATATATATATATATATATATCACAAATTCCCATTCTTGTATATCAATTAACAAAAGCCATCAATCAAATTATCACACCATATCTCCCAAGCAAATACAGTATAAAATCAACTCTCGAGGCAATGCAAACTCTAAAAAATGAAAAACCTAAAAATGAAACTATAGCCTCACTCGATGTCGAAAACCTATTTACTAATGTTCCTGTTTGTGAAACTACTGAGATCATTATAAATACCATAATCTATCTATACCTCCACTTAAAATTAGGCCTAATATATTTCGAAAACTACTGCTAACCTGCACTACCTAAGTCCCATTCTGCGATCAAAACAACAACGTAATGTACAGCGCGTCGGCGTCTCCATGTGTTCAGCTCTTGGTCCAACCTCAATATCGTTTATCGTTTAAATGTCCTCTGGAAGACTGCATCCCTAATGATATAAATAATATCTATGTTGAACACACGACAACAACACTTTCATGTAGGCTAAGTCTTCACCTGAATAATACTTCCAATATTTCTAAACACTTACAACAACAACAACATACTTGTCCACACTTGCAATTCCGAAAAATCCTTGTCGAAAATACCTCCATACTTTTCCACGAAAAGAATACACACAAACTAAAAATTCTCGAAGTTATTTATATAAAAAAATTGAAACCAAATCTCAATAAAATTAATTACGAATACTCCACAAACATTCTAAAATGTGTACAACAGATAGACTTTAAATGTTAGCGCTTGTCACTAATAGTTTTTCTTTATCTAGCAACTACTCAAGCCCAAACTTTTATCCATCATACTTAGTTACCTCCCCTTAAACGGTGTCTTCCAACTAGCAATGACACAGCGTTCGTGACTCCACATATAAAAATGTCAATCTTCGGATGACCACAACAATTTTTGCCATTCACAACCATGAACACTAAATACATACTCTATATTTAACAATACCCTGATGATGACATTATGCTATGTCGAAAGTACTCGGAATAAATTACAATATGAGCCAACTCAGTGTCTTCCTCTCGTCTTTTAACAGCCGCGTATTCGCGTATATGAAAGGATCTTATCGAAAATAAGTAAACAGAACGTGTCTAAATTATTTAACGAAACCTGTCTGAATATATATATATATATATAATTTTTCATTTAGCTGATTTACCTTAGTTTCAGCATCCCGACTCTAGAGTTTCGGAGACGGACCCACCAGCATTCACTCCGTTCACTCGTCAGGGGTATCAGCAATATATATATATATATATATATATATATATATATATATATATATATATATATATATGATTCTTCCGTATGAGAGTCAAGCAGATCAGTTCCTAGGAACCAACAGCCCGACACCAGCACATGATATTTGATTATAGCGGTGAAGGTTTTGTGCAGAACCATTCACACTTTTTGAAGGGCTGAATACAGAGACCCCCAAACGACCCTCCGCAGGTTTTGAATTCAGAGTTCCCCTTCCCCTAGACCAGGAGCCATCCAAGGCCAATTTACCCATAGCTGACAGGAGAAGAGTATTTATACCTTTCATAAGGGTATTACCATGTAAGTGCATGTAATTCGAACTCGGCTCTCCGATTCCTCAATCCAAGCCGCTATATATATATATATATATATATATATATATATATATATATATATATATATATATATATATATATATATATATATATATATATATAAAAAGCTTAAATATTAATATTCCATGGTCATAATTTATTCCATTGGAATCGTAAATACGATCCAATTCAAAAAAACAACTCCGGAAATAAAAATAGAATTTAGAGAGAGAGTGTAAGTATGAGAGTGTGGGACGAATGTTAGAGCTAAAGAGAAGGGTAACAGACGAGAGAAGGTGAGAGATTAAAACTTAACAGAGAGGAGTTTTAGAGAGGGGAGTTGAAGACGGAGTTGAAGTGAGAGAAATATGAATGTTTTCGGATGTCTAGTACATTAAAGATGTAACCGGAAAGGATACATTTTGTGGTGACATACACACACAATATAGACAATCTAATCTTAAAGATCAGTAGTATATATATATATATATATATATATATATATATATATATATATATATATATATATATCTGTGTGTGTGTATGTCTGTGCGTGTCTGTGTGTGCGTGTGTGCGTGTTATTTAAATTAAGATATGAACCTATTATATCTATAAATATTTTTTTCTTGTCGCATAAGTAAATGCACTGTCCCCATTTTTTGTTCGCAGTTGTTAAAATTCTGAGCTTTTGAATGGTTTCAGTCACTATCAAAAAAGAAGTTAAATGACATTCGAAGTCTTTGCTACAATGATTTTGAATTTTGAATGTTTGTGTTACACCGTGTTCAGTCCTTCTTTATTCATCATGTTTTCAAAATGTTTTTCCCGTCTCTTTCTGATTGTTATCGGCGGTTTCTTTATAGATCCTATTTCCCCTAAAACTTCCCTGTGTCTCACATTCTCTGTCCATGGTATTCTCCTGTATTCACCGGTATATGCACATCTCTTTCGCTTCAGGTTTCTTCGCCATCTTTGAAAAAATTGTTCCCCATGCACCATATGAATGTCTGTATTTTTATTTTATCTGCAGAAGTCATATTCCAAGTACATTTCAGGACGCATACACTATTCAAAGGCGACTAATCTGACATGACCCTTGAACCATAGAAACTAAATCATAAAACTTGGTTCTTGAATGCATATTTTTGTTTTAAAAATAAAATCCAGGTTATAAGCAAAAACAAAATACAGTAAATACCTGTTGAGTTTGTACCATTTTTAAAAAAATCACATTAGGTTGTGGAAAATTAAATGCATAATGTTAACCCTGAATCAACAAGGGAAATAAGAAGCAATAGGAACAGTAGTTCAAGCGTAATTTCAAGTGTTAAAAAGAGGCGTGACTGAGGGTATTGCATATTTACCACTAAAAAGGCTGTATTCAAGCTTTATCGGGTGAATAAATATCATTATGACCTCCTGTCGGACTAAGTTAACCTTTAGCACTACATTACTCTTATTCTTATTATTAATTTCACTCAAAGTTGTTTTATGTTGCCATAGCAGGATATGACAACACAATTATGAAATTCAAACACACTATTGTTCAGGGATCAGAGTTGCTTTCAGTGATAGGATAACCTTATTTTTTGCTGTAAATAGTCACATACAGAGTGATAAGGGTTAAACTGAAAGCCATAAAACTGATTGATATAATTTTCCCCTACTTAAAGAATTTTCGTAACAAAATTCTTTTATTTTTTGCGGCTTCCTTCTGTGCTAATCTAAACTCGGCATATACCAAGAGAAGAAGAAATTTACTAAGTTGAATCTTGTATTATCCAGGAGGAGGCACCCAGTGAGGATCGGCATCTCCATAAATAATTGTGAGTCTAACCTTAGCCGTCACTCAAATAAATATCTATGTGTGAGTATAAATAGATACGAATTTTAACTTTTTATTTTAACCCAGTGACTTACGAAATTAACCCGCGAGAAGGAAATCAATTTCTAATACCTATCTATTAGTGCTGATATTTACTTGGCCCATTTCAATACAAGGCTTTAATTATAGAATCATTAATGGGTAGCATAACGGTTATTGGTGCGGAAACACGAATCGGCGTGCCGACTTCATAATTTGATCGAATCTGTTTCGTTCATTTTTACACTAAAGCAATGGAAAAGGCACGAATCCGTCTTTCCTTGGTTATCAGTTAAATATCGGTAATTCTTCGAGGTTGGTTGCCCTACCATTTCCTTATTTACAGGGATTGTGCATTCAGTTTTTCTAGACGGGTCTCTCTTACCTTGGGTGATTGTAAGTCTAGGAAAATTCTGAATTCACAATATCTGTAAATAGTAGGGTAGATTGTGTTCTTTAGCCTTGGTAGGGCAATCAGTTTCGAAGAAGGATGACTCTGAATTCAAAACCAACCTGATGAGGGATGGGCTCCGTCAGGTGATCTTAACATACACACATACACTGCTGATATGGTTGCAGCATGTGGTGCCCCAACAACCCTAATACGTTACGGGACGAGAGGTCGTGATCATGAACATTTGTCAGGAAGATTAACTTCCTATGAATAACAACATAATAAGTGTCACCTCGACATGGTGTAATGGTTAACAAGTTTGTCTCGTCAGTGCAATTACGACTGAGATGTGAGTTCCATTCTCACTGGGTGCCCGATACTTTTGGCTTTGTGACACATCTAAGCCACGCTTAGAAAATCACCATAACATTATATCAATAATGGCTAATCTGTATATCAGTAGGTATTGGTTAGACTAAATAAATTTGGGAACAAAATCGGAGTCGGGATGTAATCAGTGATTATCGAACTGGTAAGCATTTCAAGTGCAATTTAAGATTAGGATAAGAAAGTAAAGCATAAACACAGATTATTTCATTATGATTGTGCTGATAGCGTGTTCTCTTGCGCCGGAAGTTGTTCATAAGCATCCAATATGAACAGCAAATTCACTGAATAGGAATAGAAATTTCATGGCAAATGACTCGATTTGTTGCCGATACTTGCCTTGTTGCTTATTTTATAGCTGTGATTGCAAAAATGAAAAGTGGTCAAGTAGATCTGTTTTCTTCTTTGTTACGATGCATCGGAACTTCTGTTTGCGGGTTCGGAATTTTCTGATTCAAATAAATGAATAAAAATTCATATAGAGTCTTGCCTGCCTGCCTGCCTGCCTATCTATCTATCGATCTATCTCAGGCTGTTCATTATCTATCTATCTCAATTTCTGTTCAAATTTATCTCCGTTCACAAGTGTCAATTTGTCTAGCTCGTCACTTGGATAACTATATAGATCACTGCTTCTGGTAATCTATCTATCTATCTATCTATCTATCTATCTATCTATCTGGTAGTTGCTTTATGTAGAATGGCCAATTTAGTTTACCTCTGACAAGAATTTGAAAGTAAACGTCGTTTCTCACTGGTTAACTTAAATTTGGTTCCTTACGTCAGCAGAATTTAAAATAAAGAGTGGCTCAACAAGTCATTAGCTTCAAACAATTAAGTGAATTTCGATCGAAAACTTTCACTGTATAATGTTCGATTATATAATCTATGAGGAAGTGCAATGGCAGAAAAGAATAATTTATTGCAAAACAAATATTTGGTGCGTAAAATAAATCCCTTTTCTTCACGTTATGGACTTATTTATTTAGCGACCCCATATATATATATATATATATATATATATATATATATATATATATATATATACACACACACACACATATATATATATATATATATATATATATATATATATATATATATATATATAACCGGATATAAGAGAAATCCCGGATATAAGAGAGATTTTCTCTGGTCCCAAATTAGAGCCTGTGTTAATGTATATAAAATAGACCAAACCCGGATATAAGAGAAACCCGGATATAAGAGACTTCTTCTCGGTCCCGACAACTCTCTTATATCCGGGTTTTTATATATATATATATATATATATATATATATATATATATATATATATCGAAAACATATTTGTTGAGGATTTTCATCTTTATCTAATCCTACTTTTAATCAATCCACTACCTTCCCCACTTCCTTTCATTCCTTATTTCTGCAATTTTCTGGGTTTTTTTGGGGTTTTTTTTTTCTATTTCGTGCCTGTGTGCTTTTTTTCTTTTTTCTTTCTGTTAATCTCCCTTTAAAGCCGAATAAGTGAAAGAATATGAATGGACTTCAAATAAAAAGGGGGAAATTGACGCAGATGGACAGCAAATAGCATGGCAAACATCTCAGGCGTTCATAAGACAGACACTGAGGCGAAAACATTGACATGCTGTTTTTTTGTCATTCACCAAAGACGCAAATAATTTTCCCTCGTCCAAATCACGCTCTTTTATTTTCTCCGTCTCCCCCCACTCCCCCCCACAACCCGCCACAATACTGTTAAGAATTGCTGTCAAAATCATTTGTTTCTGTTCGTTTCAGCTTATGGCCAATTTTTCATTTTTAACGGATTTTTTTTTCTTTTTGCTTCTCTTTTTTCTTTTTTTTTTTGCATTAACTCCAAATTTTATCGCTTCTCTCCATTAATCATCCGAGACACTTCTCTGCCTTCCATCATTATGGCCGATGCTAACCTCCAGGAAAGTATCACGTTGCGCCTTCTCCGACTAACATTTTCAGCTGACATCAAGTGGAAGGATTATATTGAATCCATTGCTAGGTCAGCTGCTAAGAAAGTTGGTTCACTGTGTTGTACAAGACAATTTTTCTCTCCAGAATATATCTTACTTGTCTATAAGTCTACAATTCGTCCATGCTTAGAATATTGCTGCCACATATGACACAGTGACCCTTGAACTCTTTGATATAATCCAAAAGAAGAATCAGGAATATTATTGGTCCTGATCTGGCGGTTCAGCTTCAGTCACTTTCGCACCGCCGAAATGTAGCCTCTCTGTGTCTTTTCTATGAATACTTTCATGATAATTGTTCAGATGAGCTCTCCGCTATGGTACCTAGACTTATTGAATTTAAGCGCAGTATTAGACTGGCGTTGGGATCTCATCAATTTAAAGTTGAGCTGGCTACATATCACCGTAAGTTCTATGCTAACAGTTTCTTTTCTCATATTTCTCGCTTGTGGAACTCTCTCCCTTCTTCACGCTTTCCAGCCAACTTTAATCTGCAAAAATTTAAATGCACTGTCTATCTACTGTCTTTTTGATTACTGTTTTCTCTTCCCGCGCATTATTAATAGTATTTCTGTTCCTAATTCTTCCACTCCCTGTAACCCCCTGTGTCTTAGTGGCTTTACTGCCTTACATGGGATACTGATTAAAAAGAGCCTGCGAATAATCTGAATTCCATTCTTCTGTCTTCACGATCATTTTTGGGTTTTAGTATTGGATCTAAACTGAATGCCTATTAAAACAGTCAACTTTATGTTCCACCAACTTTTCAGATTCATTCGCCGATACATTGTTTGTCCTTTCTTCCTGCAAGTTTTATCCACCCTGGGGGTGGGCCTTTAGAAGTCATTTGCTAGATTTTTCCTTCTCTTTCTCGGCCTCTCAACCAGAAAACCTCAGTTTAACAAAATCGCAGAAGCGGACAAGACGACTGAACATCCTCACGTTAACACGGAACTTTAGCGCTTACCGTAACTCGATTAAGATCTTTCATCGCATAAGTCAACAGCGGATAGATTTTCTTGATAAAAAAAATCACGTTTTCCAAAATAAAAGCTTTGGTACACGATTCCGTGACTCTGTGAGATCTTGGTCAGGATTTTTGAGGTGATGACAAAAAAGAAAAAGAGAGAAAAACAAAGAAGAAAACACAATGCAACCCGTGAATACAGCCACTGCATTACTAACTGCATCGACTTGAGGAATAACGAAGAGTGCATCAACTTAAATATTTTTTTAAGCTGAACGCAATACTCAGCATAATGCGTTATATATTTGTATTGTGACTCGTTAACATTGCCCAATACTTAATAAATTAGCGAAATGAAAAGGATTTTAAAGTACATTCTCCAAATTTCCAAGAGCAACGGACGCGCGAACGCATATAAATGGCTGACCGGAAATGATATCTGAACAAACAACAGGATTAATTGATAACCACAGGGGAATCTCGTCAAATCACGGCAGATAACATAAAATCTCGGAAAATCACGTTAATAATTTCATTAATATTTTTTTTTTAAATGCTCTAGGGTATTATAATGCCAAATGACTATTTGGGTCACATGATTTGTTTGTCTCTCTTTTCCCTCTTATCACTTATTTATGTTACCCCCCCCCCCCAATTTCAGCTCTTGTCTAATATAAGGACGTGTTGCGTTAATCAATGTCGACAGCAGACACGTCATTACTCGCAATATTCAAAATTATCGAAAACACAGAAAAGTAATAAGACAAACTTTAACAACTATCACTACAGGCAAAAGACCAGCCTGCTTATGGAAGTACGCTAACAGGAAATATTCTTCATCTCTGTAATTGCTTTTTCTACAATAAAGTTTTCTTCCTCTAGGGGTTTTATAAAAAGTTTCGAGCGTAGAATGAAATAGGTGTAGTTATTTTTAACGCCAAACCCCTTCAGGGTGTATGGCTCTCCTCAGATTCTTCTTCTTCTTCTTCTTCTTCTTATTATTATTATCTGTATATCGCCATAATTCTTGGCAAAAGTAATGGCGTTTCATCTTACGTTCTCTGCGGTTTGGAATTCAAGTTCTACTTTGTCTTAGACTGGCTGATACTCAAGGCTAAAGAACCATGTCTGGAGGGAGAATAGATGATTTCATACATTTTTATTTTCGTCACCATATCTGTTACAGTTTTTGTATATATATATATATATATATATATATATATATATATATATATATATATATATATATATGTGTGTGTGTGTGTGTGTGTGTGTGTGTGTGTGTGTGTGTGTGTGTGTGTAACTAGTGAGTTAGTCAAAATGACTTAACTCACTAGTTATTGTCTACCAATAGAAGGTTAACCAATCAGAAGCCGCAGAACATTGTATCCGTTGTGTATAAAGGCGGCCATTTTTGTTTACTCTACCGGAATGACCAGTGCCAACTTGTCAGGCGAAGATGACAGAAGGAAGTACTACGCTCTGCTACTTTGCTGCGATATCCACTGCTAACCTGAACTACGCTTTCCTACTGTCTCCGAAATATTCACTGCTAACCTCTGGATTCTATACTCGAAGACGACCGTCAGAATGTCTAACAATATCTAAATTTCTTAGAAACATACCAAAAAAAAACCCCCAAAAAACCCCCCAAAACTTTAGCTTAGAGGAAACAGTCAGTCAGTTATGTGTCATGCGTGATACACGCTTAGGCGATCATGTATCTTTCGATACATGACTTACGAGGCAGATTTTTCCCGCAGTACGTTGCCATTTCTTTCTGTGGTAGACCAGTTGCCACCCGGTCTGTCCTGCTACTTAGCCATAGCTGGAGGGAGAAGAAGAGGATTCATACTTTTCCCGAGGGTACAGGCACATAATGGATTCGACTAGAATTCGAACTCGGCTCTCCGATTCCTCAATCCGAACTGCAATCCATTACTCTACCGTGCAAAAGTGTCGATAAAAAACACCGGTTTTAAATTCCAAGAACAGTTTGTAGAATTTTTAACTGTACTGATATTTAGAAATAATATATATATATATATATATATATATATATATATATATATATATATATATAAATGAAATTTTGACTGTTAAAAAAGAAATAGTTTGTTCCATGTATGTATTTATATAATGTTTTCATTTTTCAAAACTAGGTCACTCTACACCTTTCCGACCATAGCTCAATTAGATCTCATTTAAATATTCATGGAGACTTACTGGACAGTACTCATAACATATTTGTTGACAACACAAATATAATACCATCATCTACATGCAAAAAAGGCTAGAAATAATGGAGGCTTTATTAATAAAAGCAAAAAAAAAACAACGCTTAATAATATCAACTATGAACATGGAGATAATATCTTGACCGTGTTTTAAAAAATGAAAACATTATATAAATACATACATGCAACAAACTATTTCTTATTTAACAGTTAAAATACTTAATCCTTGAAAATGGCTAAATGTATAGCCGAAAGCGCTCGGATTAAAAGAACATTCGGACAGATTTTATTTATCATCTGAAAAGAAAAAAATAGATCGTATGAGAAATTATGTAAAAAACTAAATCAAAACACCTTGTCTGTTGTATTCAATGAAATGTGTATGAAAGAATGATTGCTGCCTAAACACACACACACACACACATACATATATATGTATATATATATATATATATATATATATATATATATATATATATGTTTGTAAGGAAAAGGATGGATTTTTATTTATTTATCCGGCAGATTTTTATCACTTAATCGTTATTTTTAGTGGATACTTGTATTTGAGTAGACACTCCGTTTATTTATTAAACAGTATATTTATTTATTTTCATCTACCGGCCTGAATATTAGAGAAATCTTATAAGATAAAAATATATTAGAGAAAAATATATGCTCTCGTATATTTTTCTCTAAGAATTCTAGAACATTCAAGGCGGGTGAAATAATTTAAAAAAAATATTCTTAGTCTTGCTCCATTTTAGTGGTTTTATTTATCCCAGCACCTTGAGCAACTGCTATATGTAATAGCGCGCAAAATCGCAAATGAAGAAACACAAACTTGAATCTCAATTAAAAATCCGTTTTTTTCTTTCATGGACGTTACCATAATCATTTCGGTCAGTGAAACTAGCATGGTTAAATAGAGCACTGATTCTGTAATGAAGTGTGTGTGCCGATAAAATGATAACAAGATTTGAACATTCATTACTTTTACTCACACCAATATTTCATCAGTTTCTCTCGACTCGTCTGTGGTGCGCGCCCCTTGTCCTAATCCAATATGTGGGTCTTATATTCTGTCTGCAATGGGTGAGAGACTGCCTCCTTCCTCTCGCGGTTGAATGTTACGCACGCACATATCAGGCACTGACAGGACCAAAGGTGTTCCCCTTCAGAGTCATCGCTAAAAAATCGCGTATATCCTCACTCGGTTTGGGTCATTACAAGTCAACTATGCACTTGGCTTTCTTCGTCAGTCTCGTGTTAATTTGAGGTGAAGCCTATTCCGTTACGATAGGACAATTCTATCAATCTCTAACCCCGATTCTCTACGCCACAAGCAGATTCTTCGTTCGGTGTATAATCAAAACAGTAATGATGAGGATTTTCGTATAAAAAGTTATCAGCTAACCATAATTCATGGAATCTCAGCCATTATCACCGAATATGCTACAAAAAAGCGAAGATCAACAATGTTTTTTTTACATTATTAAAATAAATACTTTTTTCACTGTCATAGCTTTTCAAATTCTTGCTTAGGTATATTAAAAAGTTAACGTGAAAAATTGAATTTATCCAAGTGTCAGTGTACATCGGGCAATACCTGGTAACCTTGCTAATAACTGACGACGCATTTAATTCTCAAACTGAAAACCCACGCAACAAGAGAAGATAACTCAATGCTGGAATGTCTTAATTGATTTGCCTAACATATTTGCTCCAATACGGCTAATGACATTGTAACAACTAAATCAATAAAAACAGTTTTAATTTTTGTTGATGTGGTTTTTTACCTTATTTCAAAAAGTGGTGATGTATTTATTATAACATTTGGAAAGGTTTTAGGAGGAGATATTCTTTAACATTTAATAAAGTCAACCTAAGATGGAAAAAAACAAAGAGAAAAGACGAGCATGCTGTCTTTTCTTTTTTTTGTATCGTCTTTGGCTGAGG
The DNA here is from genome assembly GCA_903632075.3 of Acanthosepion pharaonis. NCBI lineage: Eukaryota > Metazoa > Mollusca > Cephalopoda > Sepiida > Sepiidae > Acanthosepion > Acanthosepion pharaonis. The sequence goes on from CAHIKZ030001190.1 coordinate 859,743, forward strand.
AGGAAGTGACGTAAGTCGTTAACGATTGGTCAGCAGTGGCATTTATTTAACGAGTCCATTTGACGCGTGCTTGGCGTAGTTTTTTTTTTTTTTTTTGCTTCAGGATCGCCTGCCGGAATAGTACTGTTTCGGTAGGGTCTCTTGGGGGAACAAGTATGATGTTGGAAGACCCCAAATCATAACATCACTGACGAGGCGATCCTGAGCACTCGTTGGAGTGTTTTCATGTCAAGTTGTGTGTGTGTGTGTGTGTGTGTGTGTGTGTGTGTGTGTGTGTGTGTGTGTGTGTGTGACATTCAAGCTGAATCAGCCTTTTCGAACATATTACGAAGCGTGCTGAATAGTTATCGGCCCAAACCACTTCCTAAAAATGGACATATTACAGTAAAGAGTTTAATTTCGGATTGAGATAGAATCTACCATGTTAACCTGAAATTCTATCAATTGAACAGACTATATTAGACTTGTAAAGGTTTATCCCTTGTTTCCTGATTAAAATTGGGCTTCCGGTTCCTTTTAAAGTCTTTTCGTTCTTTTCCACTTTTAATAGCCCCTTGCGGTTTAGTGGCGTTATCGCCTTCCTTCTCGACGTAATGTTAAATATATAAAAGCAATTTGGGGAACTCATATTTAGATGTTTCGCTGATCAAACAGAGAAAAATGGTTTTTATTTCAATAAAATCTCGCCAATGTGGAGTTGGCTGAAATAAAATCCATTTATCGATGACACAGTTTGATCAGTGAAACAAGAGAAAATAAGCTTGCCTAACTGTCTTATATCTTTATCAATAATATAATTATAATATTGTATATTATAATAATAAATTATATTCTATCGATGGAAAAAAACTGTTATAATCGAATGCGGACCATTTTTATTTATTAAACACTGTGCATTACGTTTATCGGCCTACGCATTCGAGAAATATTCGTAAAGGAAATGTGTTCTCCAGCATTCTCTTTACTAAGATTTTTCGAATGTTCAGACTGATAGATGTAATATACGCTGTTTAAGATAAAAAATGGCGCGTCTATTTCAAATTCACAAATATATACTAATGATAACGTTTGAAATAATAAAAATATTGAATTAAAAAAAAATCCATGAATTCTTTAGAAATTACTTTGCTTATGTTTCGGATACGAAACTGAGCAGATATTGGCTTTCGAGAAAAATATCCGAATGAAGAATTGTCTTTTCCTTGAAAAGGAAAAGACAATTCTGAACTTGCTGAACTGTAAAACTTTCTGTAGCCGAGTGGTAAAGCGCGCAGGATCAGACTGTGCTTTCTCCTGCAAAGGGAGACGCGGGTTCGATCCTTGGCGGAAAGCAAATTTTCTTTATTACGATTTCTCGAATGCGCAGGCCGATAGATGGAATACACACTGTTTAAAATAAAATGGGGCATCTATTTCAAATACGAGTATCCGTTATAATAATATTTGTAGTAATAAAATGTCGGATTAAAAATGAAAGTATTAATTCTTTAGAACATTAACATATATAATATAATAATAATACTATTAGACATACTCGTGAAAATTTCATGGTTTTTCTATTGACATTTTGTGATGAATCTTAATTCTTAAGATAATGATTGAGTAAACACATGGCGAGTTCTACGATAATAAAATATCCATAGAAATTTCCCTAACTTGTTAAATATTTGAGCTTAACAACTTTAACAAAATATTGCAATGACAATCATAAATATGAATGCTGGTCGTTATTTTAAGAAGTAAGGGGATACAAATGAAAAGATTTGAAATTGACAACTTTTTCTATTTCACTGAAACAGACGTTAAACTTCTCTATCTTCCTTTTCTTTTCTTTCTTTGATTGTCTCAGTGAAACCAAGAAGCGTCACTGATATATCTTTTCTGTCTTTCTACGCGATCAAAAAGAAATAATACATTATTTGTAAGGTAGTGGCAGGAGACGATAAACACTTCTTTCTTTTCAATGAAACCAAGAAGCGTCTCTGATATGTCTTTTCCGTCTTTACACATAATCAAAACAGAATATTCCATTACTTATGAACTATTGGCAAGGCGTAACGATCGTGCTAAGAGGGTGACAAGAAGAATTATAATAATATAATAATTATAATATTGAACATTATAATAATAACCTATATTATATTCTGTCGACAGAACAAACTGCGAACAGATAACAGCAGCGTAAATCCATCTTAAATCTTGCTAATTAAAGATCTTTCTGTCCAATCCTCGCTTGCATTAAGATGAAATCAGTTCATTCAGAAAATCCTTAGAATTTCTTTTGTCTATTCTTATAAATTTACCATTGTTCTGTAATGTAAGTAACGCTTTTCTTCTTGATTTTTCGTACATGACACAGAGACTGGGTGTCGAAAACGGTTAAAGCGAAACTTGGTTGTGATAAAGTTGGCATGAAGTCAGAGAGAAAAGATAAGGAAATCCAAAACCTTGCCTACGGATATCAGGTTCAAAAAAAGTCGTTAGTAAAAATGTAACTCCGATAATTGTTTCAATTCTATCACGCCCACGCCAACACTTCTTATATCGAAATATATGTAATTATTAAATAGAATAAAATTTTGGCGAATTTGTGTAATAAATCGTACCCGTGATTTCACGGGTTACATAAAATAAGTTGGGTGCCTCGACGTGGTGTAATGGTTATAAAGCTTGTCTCGCTAGATCAATTACGACAGAGTAGTGAGTTCGATCTTCACTGGGCGCCACATACTTTCGGCCTTGTGCCACATCTAAGCCGGGTTTAGAAAAATCGCTACATAATTGATCCATTTTAACCACTCATTTTAAAAAAAATAAATCCAACTTTATGTTACAGTTTTTGGGGTATATTACATATAACTAGTGAGCGAGTCAGAATGACTTATTTCCCTTTATAGTCGACCAATGGAAGGTTGACCAATCCGAAGCCGCACAACACTGTATTCGTCGTGTATAAAGGCGGCCATCTTGTTTCGTCTACCGGAAGGACCAAAGGCGACCAGGAGAAGGATGAACTACACTCTGTTGTGATATCCACTGCGAACCTCCACTACGCTTTCCTACTGTCTCCGAAATATTCACTGCCAACCTCTGGATTCTATACTCGAGGACGACCGTCATGAAAATGTCTAACACTTTACAAGTAACTAAAAATGACGTGATGATGTGGATAATGTTGGTGATGATGATTATATTCTCAGAAACCTTTTTATTTACCAAAAATCCATTTGTACAGAATATAAAAGATCATTCGATGTTCCAACCGTTACAAGAATCTTTTTTCAATTATTTTCATCTCACTCGAGATAAGGCACTCCAGACCATAAATATCGAAATATAAATTATTAATACTTACATTATTTACATTATTCGGACTGTTATCCTCATCTCCATTGCCATATTCACAACGTTTTGGCCATTGCACGCTCCAGCCTTCTTCAGGTGATTGAAATTTCGAATCGAACCCTTTATTTCGTCCACTACAAAAGCCAGAACAAATATGTTCATACGACCTGATTCTACTTATTCAAAATGGGGTCGCCTGTGTTTGCTCTCTGGTGATCTGTGTTCAAATTCCAGTGTCGACAACGACACTTTATTCATATATAACAAGGCACTATTGTACAAATCCACTATATAATCTAACTGCTATATTTATTTTTTTTTACAAAAGTACCCGGTCATTTTTTATTACTCTAAACGTTATATTTAGTAGGTACACGTGTTTAACGTCCTTGCTTTTTTTTTTTTTTTTCTTGGAACAGTGAACTTAATATCTATCGATCGAGAGTTCTGCTAAAGTAAATGTGCCTCCCCGGCTCATATTTTATACGAAGCTGTTTCGCTGCAGAAGATATTTTAATTCGTAAAAATAAGGCGCTATTTAAGCACAGACATATTTTTCTTTTTATTATTAAAGTGTTGCATTAACTTTAAAGATAATGATTGTTATTAAACAAATAACGATTCTGTTTGTCTGAGGACCCTTTGTGTTTGTGGCCAGATATTCATTAATCTTCGTAAAAAGTGGAACAGTCAGATTAGTTAGTAATGCATCTGACATCTGTGAGTTGCATTCGAACCTAGCAAAAGCATCGACCCGTTAGTAATCTGTTTGCTGGTACAAATTGCAGAAAGAAAAGGGGAAAAGGCGAAACAGGCAAAGAAAAAAGTGGGATGCATCTGTAAGTTCCAGGTGACCGATATTGGAAGAAAAACTATCGTTAAGGTGTCAACCTAACAAGTAAAACTTTGCAAACTGGTGAAACGTACGCAATAAACTACAGAAGAAATAAAGCAACAAAGAAATAAAAAAAAAATAAAAGAGGGAAATCATATCAGAAAGAACGAACGAAGAAACGAAAGAAAGAAAAAAAGAACGAACAAAAAAACGAACAAATAAAAGAAATAACAAACGAACGAAAGAATGTAAGAAAGAAAAAACGAAAGAACGGACCCACTAAAAGAACAAAAGATAAAACAAACGAAAGAAAAAGAGCGGAAAATGAATGAAAGAAAGAACGAACAAACAAAAGAAAAAAAGAAAGAACAAACGAAAGAAAGAACAAACGAAAGAAAGAACAAATAAAAGAAAGAACAAACGAACGAAAGAAAGAAAGAACAAACGAACGAAAGAAAGAAAGAATGTAAGAAAGAAAGAACGAAAGAAATAACCACTGAAAGAACGAAAGAAAAAACAAACGAAAGAAAGAAAAAAAGAGTGAAAAATGAATGAAAGAAAGAACGAACAAACAAAAGAAAGAAAGAAAGAAAGAAAGAACAAACGAAAGAAAGAAAGAAAGAAAGAACAAACGAAAGAACGAACGATCGAACGAACGAACAAACAAAAGAAGGAAAGAACGAAAACTTAAGCCACAATGGAAGAAAGTATAAGAGTGCAATCATTATTAGAAAGAAAGAAGAAATGAAGGAAGAGGAGAAAGAAAATTAAAGCAAGAAAAGCATAAAGTATGAATGCAAACCTATAAGAAAGAAAAATCAAAGAAAAAGAAAAGGTAAGCAAAATGCATATAAACGCATTCTTAAAAAAAAGAAAGAAACTAAGAAAGAAAAAGCGAGAAAAAATTTAAACAACAAATGAATATCGAATCTTAGAAAGAAAGAAAATGTTATTGTTCAAATAAAGAAGAACGTGGAACATATATAAAAGAAAAAAAAGGAGCAATAAAAGACGAAAAAGATTAGTCCTGTAAAATGATCAAAAATAAAAACAAGACATTTAGTAAATATGACACAACACTGGGAATAAAATGAAGAGAATGAGTGAAAAATATAAAAATAAAAACATTAGAGAAAAATGACGCAATGGCACATAAAAGGGATAATAAAATAAAAATGCAAATGAAGAAAAAAGAAAATCTGATAAAAGTATGATGTTTTATATTCTCGCGTCTTACGAGATCTGCTTTCGAGTTGCTGTGCTGATGCACCAGGGGTGACATATTTACTCCTTTATGTGCTGGCATCAGCTACAACTTTTGAAAAACTTTCTTTCTCAATCTCTTTAATGCTTTATTTTATCTCTTGTCATCATTCTTTTCCTTCATTTTCTATTTTTTCGTATTCTTTTTTTTTTTTTTTCACAAACTATGATTCCTGTATTTCTTCTGTTGATATTTCTTCAATGGCATACAAGGACGCATCTTTATATTTATTAATTTTTACACCGTAAGGTACAAAGATAAATGAAGGAATGAGATTAGAGAAGCCGGGTAGTCTCATGCCTCAAACTGGGAGTATTTTATTTTTGTCTGGGATCAAACACTAAGTATTGACACCAGTGGGAAATACGCCTTTGCTTCAGTCACAAGGGAGACTAATACGAGTTGATCTTAAGTTATCAGCCTAAGAAGAAAATAATCTAGAACCATGAAATGTATATGCGATTTCATATTCTGTGGATTTAGGCAGCAAATGTTCTTTAAGCCAAATATTATTAAAAACAACAGTTATTTTGCGTTGATTTATAACATCCTCTAATGTGTATGTGTGTATATGTATTACAGGAGGCATTATATATATTTTAATTTTGAGCATGCGCGTCGTTTCTTTTGTGATTTTGTCGACTGCATAATATAGTAGAGTCAGTTGGGCACCGTCTGCGAGAAAAAGATCACCATGACGCAATTCACTCTGTGTTCAAAAACAACACATCCTATTGGGAGCAAGGTACAATAGAGAAACGAATCGAGAACGTGATTTACATAATTCAGGGTCCGAAGTTCTCGCATAAAAGGCACTTAAATCAGATCAGAAAGAGGCTGTGAGAGGATTCTAACGGTCTACCTCAGGAAGAGGAGGAAGTAATGGACACAATATTTGACACATTCAATATGCAAAGGTCTCAAGTAATTTCAGAACCTCGGAAATCAAGCAGAAAAAGAAAATTTACAGAGCCTTTGATGATTAATCCGAAGAGGAAAAAATATTAAAGACCACTGCGAGGTAAAAACTTGGGAGGGGGGTGTCAGCGGTCCTTACCTATAACTACAGAATGAACACTTCCTAACACTATGTATGCTACGCCTCTCAAGAGAGAGGGACGAATCGAGTTGAGCCGATAGTAGTTCACTCCAAACCAGACTGACAGTCATACTAACAGCTTCCACATCTTGTATTGTTATTTCGTGTAATATACCTTTGTTATTTCTACTCTTGTGTTCGTGTTGTTCTTCCTTGGTCCTAACCTGGACCATAATACTCTGCCAGAAATTTGGAAACGGGAAGCTGTACTGCTTGGCATTCTCCCTGAAAGATCCAATACGAACATTTCAAAGAGTTTGGGTGTCAATCTGAGGACAGTGCAGAGGATTCGTAAAAAGTTGGATGAGTCTAATCATGAGTACGAAAAAACTCGGAAAACTCACTCTGGTGATTCTGAAAAGAAAGAAAAGAAATCCCGAATTAGTTGGTGTGGTCCTCAGACTGAACACGGAGGCCTACAGTGAACATCTATATATATATATATATATATATATATATATATATATATATATATTATTTCTACTGCGTCATCAAAAATATTATCGTAGAGGTCAGTGCAACATATTTTGCTTATAAGTAGCACATGGTTCTAAACACTGGTTTTCTTTTTAAATAAATAAATGCAAATGAGTATTCTTTAATTATAAACAAAAGAAATAACTATAGACAGTTTTTGATTCGTTGCAAAATATCAACCAATCAGGGAATTTTGAATTGAATCCTATATTTCATCTACTGGACTAGATTCTTCATGTTTCATTGTCCAGGCCGAGGAATATCATGTTATTTAGTAGTGCCCAGTTACTGCTCACCCCGTTTCCATTGAGTCTGTACTGCCTGACTCAGGGATTGAACTCTTGAATTACTTTATCTCCAAATTCATGAACAAACGCCTTAATCCTATTGTGCCTTGGGCGAGATATCCCTTGGCATGTATAACAGAATGAGAATAATCTACTCACGTAGATTTAAAAAAACAAAGGCAAAGATTTTCTTAAGGTTACGCGGATCGACCCACAACTGAAAAATGGTGGACGGAACAATGGCCGAAACGTTGTGATACTATGTATTAACTCTGTCTCCCCACTAAGACGAGTTGTGACACAAGGTAGTTGGGACCCGGACGGGTACGCCCGGGCCAGGAATAAAAATTGCCCTCAACCGTCAGTTGCGCTGGCCTCGGTGCGAGCACCGATCTCACTCTGGTGCAAGGAGTAGGCGTGGCCTCGGGCAGCTGTTCCCCAGGGCTGGGCATCTCTCAGTATAATTTTCCTCAGTTGCGACTCTGTCCTTTGAGGGAGCTGATCCTGAACACACTCTGCCCAAAGACAGAGATGCAACTGAGAGATGATAAACAATGTGTTACAAGCTACTCGAGAGCAGTTTACACACTTTTTGATACTAACAACAAAGATGAGAGCAATGAAAAATAATGTAATTAATCATAACGCATCATTCGACAAAATTAACACAGAATTAAATTCATTTTCCTTGCGCTTTGAAATGATTACACACAGAAAACACACGTTGTAATCTTATATATATTCTATAATAATTTTATATCTATTCAATAATGATACTATAATAATTATACATTAAGAAATGGATAAAGTCCGACAATTTATTAAAGACATTTTTTTATGTTTAACATTCTTTTTATAGATACAAGTATTTTAGTAAATGCTCTGTTTATAATAAACAGTATTAAATAACATTTACCGGCCTGAATGCCCGAGAAATTTTCATAGAAAATATTCGTCCTTTGACAGGATTCGAACCTGCATCCTATACGGAACCGTCATTTAGCTTAAACAAATGACGCCAGACAATTTATTAAAGACATTTAAATGTCTTTAATAAATTGTCGGACTTTGTCCATTTCTTAATGTATGACGTCATTTGTTTACATTTGATACGCCATGAGCAGTTATGAATGTACGAGATTCATGGAAGATTGAAGTTTATAAATCGTAAATTCGACCTTGCCAACCGAACGCTCCTTTGTGGCCGAGTCGGTTAAGGCACGTCAGCGTAATACTGTTTATTATAAACAGAGCATCTACTAAAATACTTGTATCTTTAAAAAGGATGTTAAACATAAAAAAAAATATCTATAATAATTATATTATTTTATAATGATGATATATGGTTTTTTATACATTTTTAATAATAATGACAATATAATGATTGTATATCTAGTCTATAATTATTTTATAACGATGATATAATGGTTTTATATCTATTCTACAATGATTATAGTCTGCATCGAAAATTTAAAGATATAGAGACGCTCAATTTGAAATTGAAATTTTATTATTTGTAAGTAACTGTAAAAACATTTGCACTATTTATATTCAGGCTATTGCTTCAGCCGTTGGACCGTCAGGCCTACATCAAGTGTATATTGATCTGGGTAACCTACAGGGAATTCTGAACTGAACCGTTTATTTAATCTACGGAAGTAGACTGTTCTCGTTCCACTGCCCATGTCTAGGGATATCGTCTCGTTCTTATTTTAGTACTGCTTATTGCTCGCCCGTTTCCACTGAGTCCAAGTACACATTACACGACTCAGGGATGTAACTCACAACCATTATGTAAACAAATTCACGCGGCAACACTTAATCCACTAGACCATTGCTGCAGGGAAATGGAATGAATTTGGAGCATTAAACCTAACTTGCTAAAACCGCTAAAACCTGCTCCCTATCATATTTTGACTGATGCTGCTTCTGCTGCCCTTCATGTTTTGACTGCTGCTGCTGCTGCTCCCTGTCATATTTTGACTGATGCTGCTTCTGCTGACCTTCATGTTCTGACTGTTGCTGCTGCTGCTGTTCCCTGTCATATTTTGACTGATGCTGCTTCTGCTGCCCTTCATGTTTTGACTGCTGCTGCTGCTGCCCTGTCATATTTTGACTGATGCTGCTACTGCTGCTGCTCCCTGTCATTTTTGACCGATGCTGCTTCTGCTGCCCTTCATGTTTTGACTGCTGCTACTCCCTGTCATATTTTTGATACTGCTCCTGCTGCCCTTCATGTTTTGACTGGTGCTGCTGCTGCTCCCTGTCATATTTTGACTGATGCTGCTTCTGCTGACCTTCATGTTCTGACTGACTGCTGCTGCTGTTCCCTGTCATATTTTGACTGGTGCTGCTTCTGCTGCCCTTCATGTTTTGACTGCTGCTGCCGCTGCTCCCCGTCATATTTTGACTGATGCTGCTTCTGCTGCCCTTCATGTTTTGACTGCTGCTGCTGCTGCTGCTCCCTGTCATATTTTGACTGATGCTGCTTCTGCTGCCCTTCATGTTTTGACTGCTGCTGCTGCTGCTCCCTGTCATATTTTGACCGATGCTGCTTCTGCTGTCCTTCATGATTTGACTGCTGCTGCTGCTACTCCCTGTCATATTTTGACTGATGCTGCTTCTGCTGCTGCTCCCTGTCATATTTTGACCTATGCTGCTTCTGCTGCCCTTCATGTTTTGACTGCTGCTGCTACTCCCTGTCATATTTTGACTGATACTGCTCCTGCTGCCCTTCATGTTTTGACTGCTGCTGCTGCTACTCCCTGTCATATTTTGACTGATGCTGCTTCTGCTGACCTTCATGTTCTGACTGCTGCTGCTGTTTCCTGTCATATTTTGACTGATGCTGCTCCTGCTGCCCTTCATGTTTTGACTGCTGCTGCTGCTGCTCCCTGTCATATTTTGACTGATGCTGCTTCTGCTGTCCTTCATGTTTTGACAGCTGCTGCTGCTGCTACTCCCTGTCATATTTTGACTGATGCTGCTTCTGCTGCCTTTCATGTTTTGACTGCTGCTGCTGCTGCGACCCTCTCATATTTTGATTGATGCTGCTTCTGCTGACCTTCATGTTCTGACTGCTGATGCTGCTGCTGTTCCCTGTCATATTTTGACTGATGCTGCTTCTGCTGACCTTCATGTTCTGACTGCTGCTGCTGCTGCTGTTCCCTGTCATATTTTGACTGATACTGCTCCTGCTGCCCTTCATGTTTTGACTGATGCTGCTTCTGCTGCCCTTCATGTTTTGACTGCTGCTGCTGCTGCTCCCTGTCATATTTTGACTGATGCTGCTTCTGCTGCCTTTCATGTTTTGACTGCTGCTGCTGCTACTCCCTGTCATATTTTGACTGATGCTGCTTCTGCTGCTACTCCCTGTCATATTTTGACTGATGCTGCTTCTGCTGCTGCTCCCTGTCATATTTTGACCGATGCTGCTTCTGCTGCCCTTCATGTTTTGACTGCTGCTGCTGCTCCCTGTCATATTTTGACTGATACTGCTCCTGCTGCCTGTCATGTTTTGACTGCTGCTGCTGCTCCCTCTCATATTTTGACTGATGCTGCTTCTGCTGACCTTCATGTTCTGACTGCTGCTGCTGCTGCTGTTCCCTGTCATATTTTAACTGATGCTGCTTCTGCTGACCTTCATGTTCTGACTGCTGCTGCTGCTGTTCCCTGTCATATTTTGATTGATACTGCTCCTGCTGCCCTTCATGTTTTGACTGATGCTGCTTCTGCTGCCCTTCATGTTTTGACTGCTGCTGCTGCTGCTCCACGTCATATTTTGACTGATGCTGCTTCTGCTGCCTTTCATGTTTTGACTGCTGCTGCTACTCCCTGTCATATTTGGCTGATGCTGCTTCTGCTGCCTTTCATGTTTTGACTGCTGCTGCTGCTACTCCCTGTCATATTTTGACTGATGACTGCTTCTGCTGCTGCTCCTGTCATATTTTGACCGATGCTGCTTCTGCTGCCCTTCATGTTTTTGACTGCTGCTGCTGCTACTCCCTGTCATATTTTGACTGATACTGCTCCTGCTGCCCTTCATATTTTGACTGCTGCTGCTGCTACTCCCTGTCATATTTTGACTGATGCTGGTTCTGCTGCCCTTCATGTTTTGACTGCTTCTGCTGCTCCCTGTCATATTTTGACCGATGCTGCTCCTGCTGCCCTTCATGTTTTGACTGCTGCTGCTGCTACTCCCTGTCATATTTGACTGATGCTGCTTCTGCTGCTGCTCCCTGTCATATTTTGACTGATGCTGCTTCTGCTGCCCTTCATGTTTTGACTGCTGCTGCTGCTACTCCCTGTCATATTTTGACTTTTACTGCTCCTGCTGCCCTTCATATTTTGACTGCTGCTGCTGCTGTTCCCTGTCATATTTTGACTGATGCTGCTTCTGCTGCCCTTCATGTTTTGACTGCTTCTGCTGCTGCTCCCTGTCATATTTTGACTGATGCTGCTTCTGCTGCCCTTCATGTTTTGACTGCTGCTGCTGCTGCTGCTCCCTGTCATATTTTCACTGATGCATCTTCTGCTGCCCTTCATGTTTTGACTGCTGCTGCTGCTGCTCCCTGTCATATTTTGACTGATGCTGCTTCTGCTGTCCTTCATGTTTTGACTGCTGCTGCTGCTACTCCCTGTCATATTTTGACTGATGCTGCTTCTGCTGCTGCTCCCTGTCATATTTTGACCGATGCTGCTTCTGCTGCCCTTCATGTTTTGACTGCTGCTGCTACTCCCTGTCATATTTTGACTGATACTGCTTCTGCTGCCCTTCATGTTTTGACTGCTGCTGCTACTCCCTGTCATATTTTGACTGATGCTGCTTCTGCTGCCTTTCATCTTTTGACTGCTGCTGCTGCAGCTCCCTGTCATATTTTGACTGATGCTACTTCTGCTGACCTTCTTGTTCTGACTGCTGCTGCTGCTGCTGTTCCCTGTCATATTTTGACTGATACTGCTCCTGCTGCCCTTCATGTTTTGACTGATGCTGATGCTGCTCCCTGTCATATTTTGACTGATGCTGCTTCTGCTGACCTTCATGTTCTGACTGCTGCTGCTGCTGCTCTTCCCTGTCATATTTTGACTGATGCTGCTTCTGCTGCCCTTCATGTTTTGACTGCTGCTGCTGCTGCTCCCTGTCATATTTTGACTGATGCTGCTTCTGCTGCCTTTCATGTTTTGACTGCTGCTGCTGCTACTCCCTGTCATATTTTGACTGATACTGCTTCTGCTGCCTTTCATGTTTTGACTGCTGCTGCTGTTGCTCCCTGTCATATTTTGACTGATGCTGCTTCTGCTGCCCGTCATGTTTTGACTGCTGCTGCTGCTGCTCCCTGTCATATTTTGACTGATGCTGCTTCTGCTGCCTTTCATGTTTTGACTGCTGCTTCTGCTACTCCCTGTCATATTTTGACTGATGCTGCTTCTGCTGCCCTTCATGTTTTGACTGCTGCTGCTGCTGCTCCCTGTCATATTTTGACTGATGCTGCTTCTGCTGACCTTCTTGTTCTGACTGCTGCTGCTGTTCCCTGTCATATTTTGACTGATACTACTCCTGCTGCCCTTCATGTTTTGACTGATGCTGCTGCTGCTCCCTGTCATATTTTGACTGATGCTGCTTCTGCTGACCTTCATGTTCTGACTGCTGCTGCTGCTGCTGTTCCCTGTCATATTTTGACTGATGCTGCTTCTGCTGACCTTCATGTTCTGACTGCTGCTGCTGCTGCTGCTCTTCCCTGTCATATTTTGACTGATGCTGCTTCTGCTGCCCTTCATGTTTTGACTGCTGCTGCTGCTCCCTGTCATATTTTGACTGATGCTGCTTCTGCTGCCTTTCATGTTTTGACTGCTGCTGCTGCTCCCTGTCATATTTTTGACTGATACTGCTTCTGCTGCCTTTCATGTTTTGACTGCTGCTGCTGTTGCTCCCTGTCATATTTTGACTGATGCTGCTTCTGCTGCCCGTCATGTTTTGTTGCTGCTGCTGCTGCTCCCTGTCATATTTTGACTGATGCTGCTTCTTGCCTTTCATGTTTGACTGCTGCTTCTGCTACTCCCTGTCATATTTTGACTGATGCTGCTTCTGCTGCCCTTCATGTTTTGACTGCTGCTGCTGCTGCTCCTGTCATATTTTGACTGATGCTGCTTCTGACCTTCTTGTTCTGACTGCTGCTGCTGTTCCCTGTCATATTTTGACTGATACTACTCCTGCTGCCCTTCATGTTTTGACTGATGCTGCTGCTCCCTGTCATATTTTGACTGATGCTGCTTCTGCTGACCTTCATGTTCTGACTGCTGCTGCTGCTGCTGTTCCCGTCATATTTTGACTGATACTGCTCCTGCTGCCCTTCATGTTTTGACTGCTGCTGCTGCTGCTGCTCTTCCCTGTCATATTTTGACTGATGCTGCTTCTGCTGCCCTTCATGTTTTGACTGCTGCTGCTGCTGCTCCCTGTCATATTTTGACTGATGCTGCTTCTGCTGCCTTTCATGTTTTGACTGCTGCTGCTGCTACTCCCTGTCATATTTTGACTGATGCTGTTTCTGCTGCTGCTCCCTGTCATATTTTGACCGATGCTGCTTCTGCTGCCCTTCATGTTTTGACTGCTGCTGCTACTCCCTGTCATATTTTGACTGATACTGCTCCTGCTGCCCTTCATGTTTTGACTGCTGCTGCTGCTACTCCCTGTCATATTTTGACTGATACTGCTCCTGCTGCCCTTCATATTTTGACTGCTGCTGCTGCTACTCCCTGTCATATTTTGACTGCTGCTGCTGCTGCTGCTGCTGTTCCCTGTCATATTTTGACTGATGCTGCTTCTGCTGCCCTTCATGTTTTACTTTTCAAACAGTAATTGTGACAATTTTTTTTATCTCGGAAGGTCATTAGGGAGGCATGCTGTGTCATAACACGTCAATGTAAGTGGTTGCTGGGCGACCAACTCGTTTTCCTCCATGGCTAGGCGTCCAGAAGAGTAGATCACTCGTGAGTTCTTAATTATTTAAATTTCTTAGATGAAATCTTATTAGTATTTTACTCCTGTGGCAGTGGAGACTTCAGGGGTTATTGGCCCTCGTTCGATGGCGTTCCTTCGGAGGATTGGTGCGATTGCGTCTCCATTAAGGGAGAGCCTCGCGAAACGGAGTGGCTCTTGCAGCGTGTCTCACTGGTTCGAGGTAATGCTTTCTTCATCATTACAGCTGGCAGAGGATAGAAAAACATTGTTTATAGTTAAGTTGTTCTGGAATTGTCATCAGTGGTCAACTGAACTTGTTTTGTTTCAATAAATTTAGTTTTTTAACTTCTTACGAATATTTTTTTTTAATTACACTTCTTGTTGCTTTTTACCGAAACTACCAGATTGTCATTCTATAATCGTTAAGCAAGAAGAACTGATCGGGTGAAGTGCTATCGAAATAAAATGAAAACTTCACTAAATCATGAAATAATTCAAGAAATTAAATTTTTTACACCCGGATCTGTAAATTATAATTAAATCGAATAAAAGTAAATTTTAACGTTAAACTAAAAAAAAGTATTCCTTTCAAAGTTCCTTGACTACAACCGTCAGTGAACTGACCAGAGAGCCTTCCGATCTAGATGAAAATAAAGGCGAATTTAGAATGTGAACACTCCGGTTGAAAAAAAAAGATAATCTGAAAAATTGATGACGTCTGAACAATTCTATTTAATCTTGAAACTTCACATTAGACTAGTAAGTTTTGAAAGAACACCGACCGAAACACTGTATTCAAAACAATATATATGGGGATACAAGTTGGAATCTGTGATGGAATTAAATAATACTTCAGTTTATAATGCTAGGGAAAACATCAGACAAAACGCTGTAATAAAATACAAAGCTCTGGATATTAATATAATAATTCGTTGAATAATGAGAAGACTAGAATTTGAGATGAAAGGAGGAAAAACAAAGTAAATCTGTCAAAACATTGTAACTGATACAAGGAAAATGACAGAGGTTGTCCAAATAATTTGCAAAATAATGATAATATTCTATTTGAAAATTTAAGAACATGTCAGGAAGGATTGAAACTTCCTGCTAAACCATACAAAGGTGAGTATATTTGTCTAAATAATATCCAGAATAATGGCAATAATCCATTTAAGAATTTCAGACAACGATTTTAAAATCAGTGAATATATTGATTAAAAGTAATGTTCAAAACGGAATTCCTAAAGCAATGTAAATGTTTCGTCTCAGAAAATCCTTGGGAGGTCGGAGAGCACACGAATTGAAAATGTTCGCATGAAAGAATATATCGACTAAAAATATCGCTCACAACAGAAAAATCCTGAAGCAATGAAAATGTTTCGTCTGGGAAATTCAGAAAATTCTTGGACGGTCAGAGTGCACATCAATCGAAACAAAGATGAGTTTGTACAGGAGATTTCTGAAAATTTTTGTCAGGCTTCTTTATTTCGATATTGTATGTGTAAAGCGTTCTTTTATATTGTAATGAATCAATTTTCAGGATTCTTGATTTTATTTTTGAATGGGTTTCAAATCATTAACAAAAAATCATGTCGAATTTTCAAGTGTTGAACTCTTGACTGTCAAGAAATTACTGTTCCTTTAGAAAAAAAAATTCCAAAGTAAACTCATGATGCAAATACTGGGGACAAGTGTCTCTTATAATCACTTGTGAGGAAGTGGTTTGCCAACGTCCAGTGAGGTGATTTTGAAGAAATATAATTCATCACTATGTAAGTATCCTTCAATGGTCTCGTCAGAGTCCATTTTGAAAATTTACAAATCTATCATTCGCCGTGCATTGAATACTGTCGCCATATCTGGTCTGGTGCTCCAGCTATTTATTTCAAAGTTCTTGACAAAATCCAAAGAAAGATCTGTTATGTAATCGATCCTGACCAGGCATAACGACTTCAGTCACTTTCTCCCTGATGTGATGTGGCTTCCCTCTCTTGTCTACAAATATTTTCATGGCAACTGCTCGAACGAGATTATTTCCATGGTGCCCAGACTTCATGAATTAAGCGTGTTACTAGATTGCCATCTAGATTGCCATCTAGATTGCCTTTTACTGTTGAAATAGCTAAATGCAACAGAAGCTTCTATCGCACAGCTTCTTTTCTCGTACTTCACACCTGTGGAACTTTCTTCAGTTTCATTCATTCCCTGATATCTAAAATATCCAATAATTTAAATGCACCATCGATCACAATCTTCATTCTGTTTGAATCAGCTTCATTTTTTGTTCTTTCCTCAATCCTCCCTATTCTCAGTCTTCTCTTTCACTTTCACTTTCACTCCCTGTAACGGCTTGCGTACTAGTAGCATTCTCGCCTTGCTTGGGGTGAAATGATTAAATCAAAGGTTTAACATATTTATGACTTAATTTTGGATGATCGACGAACTGCTCATCCAATGGATTTGTTTATAATTCACATGCCGTTTCGTAAGAGAAACTGCCAGTTAAGAAACTACCATAATGTATGAATACAAATCAGAAATGATATCAGGTAGGCACCTCCAATTGGAATTTGCAACATCTTCATCAGTTTAATGAAAATCTTTGGGAACGATTTGTTGATGAAACATGGTTCTGCCACTATAATCAGACATCCGAACAACAATCAATAGCGTGGTGGTTCTTCATGACCGAAAAACTTAAGAACCGAAAATACAAAAGATAAATCCATGCTTACTTTCTGTACATTGGACAAAATCATTTTTTTTATATCAGAATGTTTTCCCTTCTTTCAAAAATTGTGAACATTAAATGATCTTTGATATCCTGTACTAATGGATTTCTCATCGTAGGTGTTAATCTCGCAAAAGTTCGTGAGAATATTATCATCACGTTTCTCTTTACGTTACTTGCATAAAGATGTAAAGTCGGATTTATTTTTTAAGTTAATAGTTAAAATTGATCAACTTTTTACGCAACCCATGAGATCACGGGTAGGATTTATTAAACAAATACGATATCGAATAGACACCCCCAGTTTGATTTTGTAGCACCTTCAGCAAATCTAGTGACAATTTTTGCGAACAATTTGTTGATGGAACAGGGTTACACTCCCGATAATCTGATGCCCAAACAATAATCCATACAATCTCCACGACCGAGAAAGAAAAATAAGAGCCCAAAATAAAATAAAGTGATGACTACATTTCTTTTTTATACAAGGGAATTATTTTGATAACGGACTATCCAAGTGTGCCAAACGATCGATACAGAATACTGCTCTAAAATATTGTACTGATTAACGGAGGCGTTAAATGAAAAACGGCATGAAAATCGATGTTTTGAATAATTTTGGAGTTTAAGAGCGCACATAGATCACACCACTTACACGTCAGATCTTGCATCATTTGACTATTTTCCGTTTTCAAACATTAAAAGAAGTTTGAAGTGGGGGTGGGGGGCGGATTTTCGAATGATTCGGAGGTGGTAGCAACA
>CAHIKZ030001190.1:880000-915000 GCA_903632075.3 Acanthosepion pharaonis
GACTAAAGAAAGCGATGTTAATGAAACTCTTGTTTTTAATTATCCATTATTCTTATATTTTTCTTGTTTATATTATAATATTAGTTATGTTATTATTCCTTTTACAGTATTTAATATACATATTTTTATAATCATTTGTACATATTTGGTTATTTTTAGTCGTGGTATACAACGATTTTTATTTTTTTATTTTAAAATCATTGTTATTTCGTAAGTGTAATTTTTCGCTAAGGGTTATATATATTAAGAATATTTAATTATGTATTGCAATTGTTAAATTAATTAGATAGTAGCAGAAATTAATCTAACCTTTTTATATTTTACGAAAGTGGTCGTAATTTTCGAAATTAGAGGAAAACATTTTTGTTATGTTTATTTTTGACTAGTGGCTCATTATCGCCGATTTCTTTATCTATTATTATTTATATTCAAAACTTCTTTTAACAACATTTGGTATGAATTTTATTCTTTTACAAACTTTTTCTTATTTATTAATTGTAAAGTAACGTACTTTCAATTTTGTTGAAAAAGCATTCCCACTTATAACGTTATTTTGTTTCGTTTTTACTACTAGTTAATTTGTTTTATTATTTATCTTTCAAATATTTTTAAACAACAACATCAACAACAACCACAACAACAACAACAACAACAATAATAATAATAATAATTTCTCATACTTTATAATAATTAATACTTTACTATATATAGCAGTATATTGCACATTGATCCCGATCTGTTTACTCCGACATCCAGTGTAAAATATATATATGTATATGTGTTTTATGCGTGTAGGGGCAGTGAGTAGAAGTAGGACCTTTGTTGCTCGGCTTCTGCATCTTATTATTAAGATGGACGGGTAACACTGGTCTTCAGCCATCCCTTAAATTCCCACGCACCACACCCTGTAAACCGCTTCAGCAGGCGGGCTAAATCACGTAAAATTACCATCGTATTCGGTGCACTGAATGCCGGAGAGATATACCTCAGGATAATAAAACCTGTTGTTCATTGTGATCGAGGCAAATATTCACCACTCTAAACAAATCTTCTACGTGGATAGTCTGCAGTTCAGTTCTGTGTTCCTTCTTTGTTATTCTACCTGAGCAACAAGTCCACTGGCGAAAGAGTTAAGGCGACGGGGATAGTACTGTGGCGGCTATCGGGTGATGTCCGTTCTTGCAAAAAATCCTTAGCAATTGTGTTGTTCGTGTCCTCCGATGGTGACAAAGCAGGTCTATTTAGACATGGCGCTGCTTTCCCTAAACTGGGGAGGAGGCTAGAAAAGGTGCCCTAAACATTGCTTGCTTTTAATCAACTTGGCAGTCCGCTGCAGTTGTCTTATTTATCCAATAACGCAGTCGCAATAATCGATTTAGTAGAAATAAGCTCGTAAACATGTTATCCTCGGGTCTTGAAATGTAAGAACCCTCCAAGAAAACGATTCTTCTCCAGAGCGTAAAAACACCCCTCATCTCTAATGCATTCAGCAAGCACAATATTGACATTGCTGTTCTAAAGGGAATGTAGTGCATGATATACCTTTTTCGGAATTGGCAAAAGCGAAGAAGATCCCGGTCTATCAGGTGTAGGCTTTGCCATAAAATCCGACATTGCTAAATGCCTGTCATTTCTTTCAGAAGGAATAAATGAACGCATTATGACTCTAGTCTTAGAACTCAACAACATTTCTTCTGCCACTCTTGTGAGCTGTTATGCCCCAACCATGGATACTCCTGTGTCGGAAATTGATGACTTTCATGATCAACTACGTTCAATAATTTCCAAAGTTCCACATAGAGACAAACTTATCATTATAGAAGACTTTAATGCACGGGTTGGTGCTGACCATCAGACATGGCCTGGCGTCCTTGACATTCACGGGGTCGGGAGTATAAATTATAACGGGCTACGACTTCTTTCTCTCTGTCAAGAATTCACCAGCACCAACACACGTTATCAGCAGTCCAATCATCACAAAACGACTTGGATGCATACAAGATCCAAAGATTGGCATATGATTGATTACATTATCACCAAGAAACGTGACGCGAAAGACTTAAATATCACACGTTCTTTCCACAACACTAGCTATCTTTCAGACCATGCTCTACAACGTAGCAAAGCATCCTTTCAACTCGTACGCCAGAAACCTCTTGTTAGCACTACGGTTCCTAAACGAATCGACATCTCATCCGTGAAACCTGATGTTAAGAAGAAATAACTCTCTGACACACTGGATTCGAGGTTTGATTCAGTTGTGGTCTCAGAAGACATTGAATCTTCCTGGAAATCTTTCAGATATGCTATTTATTAAAGCTGCCTTGAAGTTCTAGGACTTTCCATGAGGAAGCATCAGGACTGGTTCGATGTAAATGATGTTCACGCTCAACGTATCATCGAGAAGATTCACGATTTTTACAAAATATTCATAAACAACAAAAATTGACCATCAAAAAAGCGCATATATAAACAGTAAGCGGGAAGTGCACAATGCTCTCAGAAAAATGAAGAAAATGAACGTGTCCTGGTGGTCTACTAAGGCTGTGGAAATCAAGGCGACAACTGACAGAAAAGATCCCAAAGCATTCTATGAAGGACTTAAAAAGGTGTACGGCCCACAAGGAAATGGAATTTCACCTGTTCTGTCCTCTGATGTTAACACACTCCACACAGATAAGAAGGAAATTATATCATGATTGAAAGAACATTTTGAAAGTGTCCTTAATTCCACCTCTGCCATTGATGACAACGTCATTGCTCCAGTTCATTAGCGACCAGAAATTTCTCAGTTGTCTTTTGAGCCATGCCTAAATGAAATGCAGGATTCTATCAAGCAATTGTCCTCGAATAAAGTCCCTGGAAAAGATGCTATTCCCCACCCGAAATTTTTCTAATCTGGTGGGAAGACACTGGTTAAGAAATTCTTTGAGCCTTTTAAAGTCATATAGAAGGTTGATTCTGTTCCACAGGACTACAAACATGCTTGCATCAAACATCTGTTTAAGAACAAATACAAAAAGGTTGTATGTCATAATTCCCGTGCCATTGCACTTCTAAGTATCGCTGGTAAATTTCCCGCTCGTGTTATTCTCAACAGAATAATCAAATATCTCATTGATGACATCTATCCTGAACCTCAGTGCGGTTTTCGTTCAGGTCATGGAACCATTGATATAATTTTTACACTTTGTCAGGTTGCTGAGAAAATTCGCGAGAAGAACCATGGACTCTATACCGTCTTTGATCAAAGCGTTTGACACTGTAAACAGGTGTGCCCTATGGAAAGTACTCAAAAAGCTTGAAAGTATGTTGAATGTCATCATCTCTTTTCACGAAGGAATAAAAGCATCTGTTCTATCTAATGGAGAGATTTCAGAAACCTTTGATATAACAAATGGCACAAAACGAGGTTGTGTCATGGCTGCTGTAGTTTTCGCTCTCTTCGTTTTGGTCATGCTACGTCATGCTTTTAGTGATCTTGACATGGATGTAAAATTTGAATTCCACACCAGTGGCGGCCTCTTTCAGCATCAACGTTTTAAAAGAAAATCGCTGAGTCGAGCAAGCATTATTCGTGATCTTTTGTTTGCTGATGACGCTCCGATTGTTGCCACCTCAATCGAAGAAACTCAAGCAACGCATTTGAATTAACTATAAGTATAAAGAAAACTGAAGTTGTCGATCAACCAAGGCATACACCTAAGCAGATCAGGGGTGTAAAACAAAAACCAACTGCCCATACTGAAAGACACGTATACGTCGAAAACGACGGGAGAGTGCATCATATATATATATATATATATATATATATATATGTGTGTGTGTGTGTGCGTGCGTGTGCGTGTGTGTGCGCGTGTGTGTGTATACATACATATATATATATATATATATATATATATATATATATATATATATATATATTGATATGAATATTCTTGTGTTTAAAAAGGCATTTGTGCTGCATTGTTTCGTCTGTGTAGGAAGACTTATAGAAAGATCGAAATTTTAACGGGTTCCAATTTCTGGGACGGCGACTGTCATGCAAACTCTATCTATCTATCTATCTATCTATCTATCTATCTATCTATCTATCTATCTATCTTCCCACTACTACTACTACTACTACTACTAGCAATAATGTCACTTGCCTTTTATTTATGTGTCGGAAAACGCCAGGTAATCAGGCAAGGGATAATAAATATTTTTTGTCTGTTGTTATCGATTAATGAACACCACCAAATGTCGCGGGAGTAACTTGGCTTTTTTTTTCTTTTTTTTTTTTTTTTTTACTGGATACAAATCAGTGGGGATAGAGAGTACAGACACTTGTCTGTTTTCTTCTAATAAACACAAATAACAACAAAATGATAAAGAAAATCGACTACAAGCAAACAGAAGCAACGTTAATAATAATAATAATAATACACGAGGAAATTTACTATGGCAGCTGCATCGGACATTGTTGAGCCATTCAGTAAAATAAATTAAGGTTCTCGCCTTCTTGTGATTTAAGATTGCAAAACAATGGGGAAAATAGAAAAAAAATAAGGGAGTAAAATTCATGAATAATTATTTAATGTACGCCATGAATTCTCTATCTTTATTTCTTCAGGATTATTTATTTCCGCAAACTTTTTAGTTTCCTTTTAATCAAATCAAAACACAACGATTTACCCTACAACATAATTTCAATTGTAGATTTTCTTTTTTTGGCCCCAATAAAATTTCATTATATCTATTTTATCTTTTTCGGTCACAAAATTACAATTAATGGTTAATTGCATTCATACAGTCCGAACACCTGCGCACAATCATTAGGTTTCTTGATTTCTAATGAAATCGTGGAAATTTTCTAAGATACTTCAGTAAAAGTTTCACGTTCCAAAATTATATTTACAATTATAATTTTGATATATGGAAAGGAAGAGGTCAGTTTAAATTAACGCAATGATGATACGGGCTCAAATGCGACATTTTAATTTCCAGGTTCTTGTATTTTATGAGACGGGCTGGCCATGTCTATGAGATAGCACGTGCGTTTTGTTTTTTATACTTTTATTATTATATCTGATCTATTGGCTTGTATATTGTGGTCGATATATATGAGGAAGTAACAGAGCACTGTAAGGTTTTCACCTCCTGGCACTGGTGCTGGTTTGTATTCATAGAATATTTATGCACGGGAAAGATACTGGCATATCTTCCAGGCATTTCCCTACCCTATCAAGTCTATATTCAAATTCTTTTGACGCAAGAGTGGAGCCTCCAGATTATTAACTGGGCAATAATTTCCTCAGCGTTTGTTTGTACAAAAGCATTATTATTATTATTGTTATTATTATTATTATATGCTGCTTCCTCGTGCACAGTGACGCTAGTTTGCAAATATACAAAATCCAATAATACATTCCGACATCAAAACTAAGGTACAACAGGTACATATATAATATGGAGACAGGTTTTCATAAAATGAGCGCAATATTTTGCAGGTGAAGTCCAATTACAAATATCTTCAAGTTAGGTAACGGAGTCCACCTAAACAATCTAAAAAACACTGGCGTGATAGAAAGAAAGAAAGAAAGAAAGAAAGAAAGAACTTTCAAAATATCAATGAAATTATAGATCATATAAATATGAAAAAAGCGGATAAAAAGAAATAATGATAAAGCCGGGAGAAGGAAGAGAAAGGCTAGCAATAGAAATAAAGAATTGAACGGAAGTAACGAAAGGAAGAATTAAAAATCAACAAAAAAAAAAAATCCTTAACTTGACTATAGGCGGTTTAACAGAGAACCGCTCGAAATCAGAAATCGGAGATTCGTTCGAATTCCAGTCGAGTTCATTACAGTCACTTGAGAAACGTATGAATCTTCGTCTCTCCCTACCCATGGTTTAAATAGGAATACTGAGTTCTTTAGCCAACTTTGGCAACCATTATTAGAGAAGGACAACCTGAAGAGGGTTGTTTGGAGACCTTGTGAGAAACTATCGATATCAATTCTCTGTAATTCGTTCTACCGAAAAATCTGGTTGGCTTTGAACAAACTTTCACTTTGCTAAGAACTGAGGTGTTGGATCCTCACACGTCGAAGACAAAGGGACAGTCCATTATGTATGTGTATATTTATTTAATAGAAATAACATACGTTAATGAAGAAATGACAATGGTGTAGGGGAAATGACAATGGTGTAGGCCACCTTTTATGAAAATACATTTTTAAAAGATACTGATCTCAATGTATGCTACAGTTGTATATAATGACAAAAAAACAAATTTATTTTTTCCGCCACATTCAAATATTTGTGAATATGATCGTGGGTGTTTATATTTTTCCTGCAAAATTCAACTTACATAAAAAAGAAAGAAAATCATCTTATACCAATTGGCATTAACCGATATAAATGGTTCCGTCATTTTTGTATTGTTGGTAAACAAATAGTACTTGTAGACGAGAAAGTAGTGGGTACTTGGATGACAAAACGTGGACGAAGTAAAAATAACAAACAATTACGTAACGTGTTTCAACTTTAGTAGGAAGTTTTTCAGATTAATAATATATATATATTGGTTTGATTATTCGCAAATCAAGACACCGAATGTTATCCGGACGAGTATAATTTCTTATACTTATAAGAATATTACTACTAATATATATATATATATATATATATATATATATATATATATATATATATATATATATATATATATATATATGTGTGTATGGTTCTATTTCCAAGACACTAATCGGGTACTCTTTTAACATCTTGCTTTTTTGCCTGGGGAACATTCCGTAAAAACAGGTGCATGATGAATCTCTCAGCTCCCATCCTCCTGAGATGCCCTGCTCAGCGATGTTGATTGGGAATAAGCAGTTCCTCTGTGCTTGGTGTTTTCGCCCGTTGCAGAACAACTAGCCTTGTGGGAGATTAATTATTTTCAATCTCACAGACCCCTTTCCACAGAGGAAACTTCGTAAGCCTATCGCAATTCTATTGTTGCTTTCATGGCAAATGTTCAGCCGAACTACATTCCTTCGCCCCAACAGTTAAAGCCTTTACAGATAAGACCCGGCATACAACGTACACAGTGTCGAGTCAACTTCATTTCCTTCATATCCCTGTGTAAAAAGAAAATTTCCACTGAGACCGCTTCTTCCCAGGAAACGCTACTTTGTATAACAGACACCTTAGTAGTCAAGCCTTATTTATTCTATATTATCTGCATTTTCTTCCCCGCTCACAAAACCAAAAAACTTATTCAATAACCCTCTGCATGGCTCTTGTATTTTTGAGATATATATATATATATATATATATATATATATATATATATATATATATATATATCAAGTATATAATTGGTATATACGGAATGAATTCAATAACCAACAATTACTATTCTTAAAAGAGTGCTCAATACAAAGTAGAGCAGATATAATTATTTTTTATAAAAAATTATAACATAAGTATGTTATAAAATCACTACAAAAATAGCCATTTTTCATTACACTCTGTGTCTTATCAAGGCAACATCATCACTTGATAAGACACAGAGTGTGTTGAAACAAAATGGCTATTTTTGTAGTGATTTTATAACATACTTATGTTATAATTTTTTATAAAAAATATAATATATATATATATATATATATATATATATATATATATATATATATATATATATATATATATATTTAAAAAAAGAAAAACAGACCAATTTTAATGTACCATTATAATAATTTATTTCGCCAGAGTCCTTTTAAAAGGACGCCGGATCATCAGATAGCACTTCCAAAAATGAAATGAAACGAAAATGAGATTAAAATTGATGGATAGTGTAAGTTTTTGTAATTTAACAGGGGGTGTAAGATGTGATATATATATATATCCATTACATTCACTTACATGCTAATACCATTAAGAAAGGTATGAATCTCTTTCTTCTCACACCAGCTATGGGTAAATAGCAGAATAGACCGGGTTCTATAGCCTTGGATGGCAACTGGTCTACCGCAGAAAGAAATGGTAAACTACATTGCGGGAAAAAAAAATTGTGCCTTGTCAGTCATGTATATATATGGCATATATACTGACTGATATATATATATATATATATATATATATATATATATATATATATATATATATATATATATGAGGAGAAAGAAATGCACGCTTTTGAAGTTATCTCTGTATATGCAATATAATAATATAATCATATATACGAACATATATTTATGTACGTGAGTGTAAATTATGTACGTGAGTGTAAATTGCTTATTTATATTATAAATTGGTTTACTTACGTATACAGTTTTAAAGGCGTCTTATCGTAACGTCAATGTATTTCTGTGTTCGTGCACATATGTGGACACCTCCAATTCACATATGTATATTTTTCAATGCTGCGTTTGAATTCGATAATTGCTTTTTTCTTTACTTCACTTTCTTTCTTTCTTTTTTTTTTTTTTTTTTTTTGCATATCTTTTATATCGCCTGACAACATATTGACGGGTTGCGTGACGTCATTTCAAATATGGCCGATGTGGACATTTTCCTCATTACTTTGCGTTGCTTACGAATGTCAGCTATAACATTGATATTTCCCGCCTCTGTCATCTGTGAATAACGCTCCCAATTTATTAGTTCCTGTGAATTCAATTGTTTCCGTGCGTGAATCTAGAACGCATTGGACATTAGGTGTGTGCAAAAGTTTTCATTATTTTTTTAAACGTTTCACACACACACACACACACACACACACACACACACACATATACATATATTATTATTATTATTATTATTATTATTAAATAGAACGGACATGGAATTCATGATGATTCTTTTGGCAACTCCACACCCAGGTCTATTATTTAATAAAAAATGTAAAAACGAAGAATTGCGGTAAAATTTTTCTATGTTTAATATCTTTTGTACTTTACTCAATCATCGCCATACTTAGTTTTTCCTCTCACTTTCACTCTCTGTAACACCTTGCGTATGTGGCATTCCCGCCTTTCTTGGGGATAAAATAATATATATATATATATATATATATATATATATATATGGAGTAGTGGATAGCCTCTTCTTCTTCCGCCAGCTAAATAGCTGGGTTCTATAGCCTTGGAGGATGGACTAGGAGAAGATTCTATAGCCTTGGACGGTCTAAGAGAAGGACAATTCTGAATTCAAAACCTGCAGAGGGTCGTTTGGGGTGTGCACCAGATCTCTGTATTCGGCTCTTCAAAAAGTGTGGTTGGTTCTGCACAAAGCCTTCACCCCTATAATCAAATCATATGGGCTGCCGATTCCTAGAAACTGAGCTGTTTGATACGTCGAATACGACGGGAGTGCCCACCACACACACACACACACACACATATATATATATATATATATATATATATATATATATATATATAGAGAGAGAGAGAGAGAGAGAGAGAAAAGAGAGAAAGAAAGAGGGCAAATTGATCAATATCCATGATAAAGCGTATGTAAATGTGTGTACTGAGTTCAACATCGAGTGGTAACAGTCTACTGCAATCTTCAGGCCATATTTATGTATTTAATGGATTTTAAATAATACTTCACCGAATAGATCTTTTTTTTTCCTTTATTAGCTTTTCGGTATTATGCATGAACAATAAACCTAGGACCAGGATCATACAAAATATCACCGATCATCACAAAAGCAGTAAAATGCTTTATCCGAGTTAATAGAGAAAATACAGCAGTATATATATATATATATATCAGGTCATCCCATAAGTTCTGTCCGAATTTTAACTTTTTGTTAAAATGAACGAAATTTAAAGTGTATTTTATAATGTCTAATGGAGCTGAACATTATTTTTATGTTTAGATGCATTTAAACTGACCAAATTTTATTTCAGAGAACAATAAAAATAAATTTTGTTTGATTAAAACCATGCTAACATGGAAGTACCCAAGTATCATTTGAGGCACATAATGCTTTATGAGTTCAAGAAAGGAAACTCAGCAGCCGAAGCGGCTAGAAACATTCACTCAGTTTATGGAGAGGAATGTGTGAATGAAAAAATTTGCAGAAGATGGTTTGCAAAATTCAGAGGTGGAGACTTCACCCTTGAAGATGAAGATCGAACCGGACGTCCAGTTGAGTTTGATGAAAAGCTTCTTGAAGCAACCCTTGAAAAAAATCCTGCTTTATCAGTTGAGGAATTGGCAGTGGTTCTCAGTTCAAACCATACAACTGTTCATCGTCATATTCAACAACTTGGAAAAATTCCTAAACTTGGAAAATGGGTGCCTCATGAATTGTCTGAAAACAACCTCAAATCCCGAGTTGACATCTGCTCTTCCTCCATTCTCGCCAACTTGTTTCACCTTTTCTGGATAGACTTGTGACTGGCGACGAAAAATGGATCTTTTATCGAAATGTTAAGCGTCGTAGACAGTGGATTGGTAAAGGGAAGGACCCAGCCACAGCCGAGAAGGGAACTTCATGGGCAAAAGGTTCTTCTTTCAGTCTGGTGGGATCGCCAAGGAATAATCCATTTTGAATTCTTACCACCTAATGCAACAATTAATGCTCAAATATACAGTCAGCAATTAGAGTGTTTGAACCAAGCTTTGAGGAAAAAAAGACCTGCTCTAGTGAATCCAAAAGGGGTGATGTTTCATCAGGACAATGCGCGACCCCACACAGCAAGAATTACGTCACAAACGATCGAAGAATTTGGTTAAGAGAAAATTCCTCATCCAACTTATTCTTCCGATCTTGCTCCTTCAGACGACCATTTGTTTCGTAGCTTACAGAATCATTTGGAAGAAACAGCTTTTGTAACTCAGGAAGAGGTTAAAACTGACATTTGTGAGTTCTTCGAATCAAAGCCAAAGTAATGGAATTAGTAAGCTTGTGTGGCACCATGCATAGTTAGCATGCTGAAAAGAAATATTCATAAATATATGATTTGTTTTTTACGGTTTGTCAACCATTTGATAATTATTTAGGGCTGAAAAATATTTCGGGGTTAGGAATAATTCTTTCTTTACATTCAAGCGATCTGGGAGAAAGAAAGAGAAGACAGAAAAAAAAAAATACGAAAACAGGTCATAAGCGAGCACACACACGCTCGACTGATACATAACAGATGTCGGAAGATATCCAGGTCAAGCACCTGACCTACTTCCGTGTCCACGAAAAATGGAAGTTTGTTATCAGATGGTTGAAGAAACGAAGTTTGGAGACAATGAAAATTATGATAGGTAACAGGTGGGAAGTGTATCTAAGGATATGAAGACAAACCATTAATACGAAAACACAGACAATTTCCAGAATTGGAAAAATCCACACAAGATGATGTTCGCTGAAAATGCTTTTTTGAGATAATGAAAATTTTTATTATCGGGTCTTTGGCCGGGAAAAAAAGGTGAAATATTTTTATTCGTTCACGGAAACGCCAACAGGTTTGAGAAATCCCTTTCTTAGGTCGTATCCAATTAGCGATAAACTGCTTGACAAATACCACGTGTTAAAAAGCCGAAGGTGTCATCGCATCGCTTATGATAGGGGCGATTTAAATTTTTATTTTTTTAAGCAAGGTGTTTCTTCCCCCAGAACAAAGCCACGGATTGTCCTCGCCCGACTAAAGACGTCATTGGCTAGATGGGATCACATGACACACGAAGGGGGAGAAAGATACCCGACCAGGACCACATTGGCCGAGAGCGGTCACGTGACGCACGAGGAGAATCGGTCGACGCCCTTGTCAGAAGTGTAAGTGTGAGGGGGCCGATACGAAGAAGGGGAAGTTGGTATACGCCCTCAGAGGCACAATAAGGAGGTGGGAGTGAAAGTGAGTTACCGAAAAATGGAAGATCCCTAACCAGAAATAAGAAGGGTGGATACGTATTTAGAATTATCAAAAGAGAATCCCCGACGCCAAACAGACCCACCCCAGTTTTGACGGCGTCAATAAAAGCGAAACCCCAATCCGACAGAGAGTTGCAGCCGCAGACGGCGAGAGAGAGTTGCGCCGCGGACGGCGAGAGAGTTTGAGCGCGGGCGGCGGGCCCGGTTCATTCGCCCCCTTGGAGGCAAGAGAGGCCAGCTCGTTTGGCCGAAGAGAAGAAGTTAATTCGCACACTGACGGCGGAGATGAGTGACCAATAATTCAGACTCTGAAGAGAAGAAGTTTGAGTTGAAGTTTGAGAGCGGACGGCGAGAGAGTTTGAGTTTGAGTTTGAGCCGTGAACGACAAGCAGAGATGAGCGCCCAGTGTTGAAACCGCGTCAAGATAGCTAACCAAGATTCACGCACACTTCTGGACTCTTCTTCAACCAAGAACAAGTAGTTTGAAGAGCGACTTAAAATCAGACCACAGAAATAAGTTTTTTTTTTTTGACTTTCGTCCAAAGACACACCGAAACACAAATTTCGTAGAGAGCAGACAACTGGAAGCATTAAAGTTGCCTAGTAAAAGCGTCGTGCCACAATCCACAGAACGGGTCGGGAAGTAGACATAGTCCTATGTACCGAGCAAATAGACATAAAAGTTTGTTACCTTTTTCTTGATACGTTGGACCTTGTGAGTTTTTATTTTATTTCTTTTTTTTTTTATTATACATAATTGTGTGTTATCACCCCCGTTAGACTCAACTTGCATTACAGCCCCAAGCCCTGTTTGATCTCGTCTGTCTAAGATCAAGTCACAACGTGGGTAGGCAGACCGGAGATCAGTGCAGTTACCCTGGTAACCAGGCGTTGGAAGCGGGTTGAGAACGACGAGGCTGGTATCAATCTAACCAAAGGGTTAGAACGTCACGTTTGGAGCAGCGAGGAGCGAACAGCTGACGCCGCGACAAAAGACGTCACAACTGGTGCTGTCCGTAACCAGGATATCAGAGCCTTGGGAGCACGTGACGTCACAATTGACGCTGCGACGGGGACGACGTCACAAATGGTGCCGTGACCAAAGGATCAACCTTGGACCACGTCACGTCACAAATGGTGCCGTGACCAGGATATCAGAGCCTGGGGAGCACGTGACGTCACAATTGGCGCCGCGAACGGATCGAACGACACAGTCGACGCTGCGACCGGGGACGACGTCACAAATGGTGCCGTGACCAAAGGATCAACCCTGGACCACGTCACGTCACACTTGTTAATAGATGGAAGGACGTCATAGATAATCAGGGAAAATACATTGTTGATTGAATCTGTAATTAAATGTAACATTTGGTCACTTGTTTTCTTTATTCAAAATTCGGACAGAACTTATGGGATGATATATATATATATATATATATATATATATATATATATATATATATATATATATATCACACTGCTGGTTGATGTTATTTCCTTTACTTTCTTCTTTTACTTAACATTTTAAGTATTGTTGCAGGTGAGTCTTTCATTTTGGTGGGTACAGTTGTAAGTTCTAGGCGGATGTGTGTATACAAATAACACTCCAAAATATACCTTCCACAAGTCAAAACGAAGTACATTAATTCTATGTCCAAAATTAATGGCACAATTAAAGTTTAAACAAAAAAAATATAATGCTTTCATGTATAATTCAAAATATTCAGAAATAAACATTGACCCCATTTTTTGACCGTGGGCTGGAACCTATAATTAATAACATATTTTAATTTTAATTTTACGGTGGGAATTAAAAAGTTAATATATTAATATTTATTTATTTTAAGAAGAATCTAGCTTGGTGATTTCACTCGTATTATAAATATTCAGATCAGACATTTTTGGAACATCACTTTAAATTTCAAGAGAAAAAATACCGTCATAGATCAAAATAGATGTGGTTAGAAGAAACAAGTCGGTCAGAACCAAAATTAAAACCGAAATTAATTTATTTTCTAATAACAGTTGCAAATAACCCAAATATTACAAGCTAGGATCTCGGTAATAAAATAGAAGTCAAAACGAGGCTTTCAATTTAAAGAATTCAGTACCGACAACAGAACATTGAGGATGGTATCCCGGATTTTTTTTTCTGCAAATGAAACAGGTAGCTTGTTAAATGTTAATGTTATAATGAAAAGAAAAAAAGGATATTATTTTGAAATATTCGATGTCAACTTGAAAGTTTCTTTTAGAAATCTGAAACTGAAATGCATTTGGAGTTTTTATTTTTTATTTTTTTTTTATACGCGATTGATTTTGACAGTAAGGCGTTGCGTTTGTCTGGTTTTTGGATATAATTCCAAAACTGGGCGAATCCGCGAATAATTCTGAACAGTCGATATGCCTCCCACACCCAGGTTGAGAGACCGGTTAAGACCACTCGCCGAGGGACGCCGTGCCAACATGCGATATGGGCTCCTGTGACGTCATTCCTCCTACTACCTCTTGGAATCCAAGTTGCCACTACTCTCTCCTAATAAAACAAATAAAAAAGAAAAGAAATGGCCCTTTTCGTTGGTACCGTTTTGTGTAGCAACGTGCAGACCCTGAGATGACACAGAACGCAACAAATGATCTAAAAATACGATTTAAATTAATCCAGTAATATCTTCAGGATAAGAATATAAAAGTTTTACCTCGACCTTCAGAGTCACGAACTGAATCTAACTGGAAATTTAAGGAATGAATTGAAAAGCCGCTTAAGAGCAAGAAAACTAAGGAATCTGCAATAACTAGAAGATTATACACATTAATGTTGGCCAAATATCCCCATAAATGTTGGTGCTAATATAGTAAAATGTTACCCCCAAAAATATACAATTTATTTTAATCGGTATAACCCATGCAAGGCAGTAAAGCCACTAAGACACAAGGCGTTACAGGGAGTGGAAGAATTAAGAGCGGAAACATTAATAATAAGCGGGAATAGAAAAGAGTAATCAGGAGGACACTAAATAGCACGGACATTGCATTTAAATTTTTGGAGATTAAAGTTGGGCGTAAAGCATGGAGCTGGAATGGAGTTCCACAAGCGATAAGTGCGAGAAGAGAAACAGCATACAATTAACGGCTACATAGAGCCAGCTCAATTGTAAATCGATGAGATCTCGACGCCAGTCTAGTACTGAGATTAAATTCAAAAGAGCTAGGTACTATTGCGAAAAGCTCATCCAAATAATTACCATGAAAATAATTATAGAAAAGACACAAAGAGGCAACCCTACAGCAGTGAGAAAGTGACTTAAGACGAGCTGCTAGATCAGGACCAACAATATTGCTGATTCTTCTTTGGATTTTATGAAGAAGCTCAAGGTAAATAGCAGGGGTACCGGACCATATGTGGCAGCAATATTCTAAGCATGGACGAATGGTAGACTTATAGATATGTAAGACAGATTCTGGGGAGAAAAATTGTCTCACGTGACACAGTGAACCAATTTTCTTAGCAGCTGACCTGCTAATTTTTTTCCTGTCGCTGATTTTGAACATAATTATTTTCTTTGGTTCATAATTATTTCAAATTTAAATGGTAAATATATAAACATGTAATAACCGAGCATCTATCTTGAAAGACTGGGGTTATTTTCCCAGAAGATCTGGATTGCTGAATTGTCTTTGCTACGATTTCCAATAAAAAATAAATAAAATTAATCCATGCCTATTATTTCTGTTGTGGCCATGTTAGGGCCAGAAATAAAGACACAAAGAGAGGAATTGAGTTAAACAAATATATTAACAGAAACAGTAATACAAACATAAAAACAGGAGTGTTACAGCAAGAATGTTCGGCCCGACTGTCAGAAACTTCCCTCTCTAAAAGGCAGTACCTGCTCCTATTTATAGCTGGGTAAATTACCATAACAATTTCCGTCAACTGTGTATTAAACATGTTCTATTAAACAGAAAGATCAATGTATGTTGACCTTATGATATTATTCTGGTGTCGAATAAATGGTCCAATATCAGCTTGATATTTGTAAATGAGCTTGCTGAAATTGTGTGTAATGTTCCGAGTACAGTCCGTTTCATTTAGGCATTTAAATGAATCTTGCCATTTAAATGGATGTTGACTATATACTATTTTTAAAATATACGTATCTACATCTGAACCTATCATTGCTTGTTTGTATATACATATATGTCTATATGTGTATTGAGAGACTGAACATTTGTAAGAAAGTAATTGTCCAATGAAATCATTACTTGGGCAACGAGTTCGATCTCCACTGTCGAGATTAATATAACAGTTCTAAATATCTATATATTCTGTATGGTGCTCAGATGTAAACAGAAAAATATAAGTAATGTTGGGTGGCATTAGTTTTCTCAATGGGAGAACCAACTTGAAAAATCTGATTTTAAAATCCTTCACGCAGTAAGAAATACTAAGCACCAAGTAGATCAGATATGTAACTAGTGATATAGATATATAAGCATGTCTCTTTCAAACATCTTACACGAAAGTTTTTTTTTAGAACAAATTATCTATCTATCGAGATAGATAGATGTGTATGTATGACATACAGGGTTACAGAATAAATTCCTTAAAAAGAATTAAATAAAAAAGGTCGTTATAATAAACTGAGTAAAGAATATAAATCTATATGATTCATGTTCTTTAATAACATTAATTTTTTTTTTTGGTGGGGGGGTGTTTTCATGGGAAACGAGATGAACGTAACTGACAAACATTCGTTCATTCTGCAAATAACTGCATTCGCTCATGCTTGCGCCCGTACACACAAGCATAAGATATTGACTTCTATCAATATTGACAAGAGTGCAACATTTTTATTATATGTAAAGTTTAAATTTTTTATACATACATACATACATACATATATATATATATATATATATATATATATATATATATATATATATATATATGCAAGGCTTGGCAAAATTTAGGCGTGAAATGTCTTCCTTAAAGGAAATTATAGAAAACGTTCTTTCATTTTCGCAGAATGATTTCGAAGTGTGCGTTTGTATCCATGTGTTCATCGCTCAGGCGTTTAATAATATATATATATATATATATTATTATATTTAATATATATATATATATATATATATATATATTATTATTATTATTATTTCTTATAGGCTATTACATTCGAGCATGCATATTCCAGCTACAAAAATGCATTAATGTTTCGATGCAACATAGCATCTCATCTGGCGGTATTTTCGCCGGATGAGATGCATGAATTATAGCTCTACTTTTGTATTGACGCCTTTTTTAAATTAATGTTATGAACGTTTTGATTCGATCTTATTGCATTTATATATATATATATATATATATATATATACTCCTACCCACCTCACCAGTAGCACGACTCGGAGTTTCAAGCACAACGCAATCTTCGGATGCTGAGTAGAAACGTAATGTTCAAACGAATATTGGAAGAATTTTCTTAAATTTAATTCATGAACACTTCGATCATACTACAATATTAAATAATTTTAACAAAAATAATCTAAAGATAATCTATAGATGCGTTAGAAACATTTAAAAATTGATATCCCATCATAATATTATATTGAATAAATATTTCACCAACAAAAACAACAACATTAATCAATTTACAAAAAATAAATGCAACTGCCGAAAAAATACAATTTGTACCTTAAACGGCCAATGCATGACTGGAAATATTGTATACCCTGCTAGCAGACATTCCGAAAACGATGTAAAATATATTGGGTCCACTGAAAATTCTTGGAAATTTTGTTTTTATCATCATCGAATGACTTCAGGCGATGTAAGACACATGGATAGCACTGTTCTCTTCAAATATTTCTGTCAATTAAGGAATGTTTGTAATACACCCATTATCACGTGGGATATTGTAGCTAAAACCAAATCTTTCAATGAGAAAAGCTATAGATGTAACTTATGTCCTGTAGAAAAGTTAGCTAATTAAAAAAAAACTTTAATAACCCTAACTTATTAAGAGAAATGAATTGATGGTCACATACAAACATAAAAATAAATGCCTGTTGAAATAAATTGATTCCGACTAATTTCTACTGTAGATTATAACTTTTCCTTTTTTTAAAGTTGTATTTAATTATCTTATGTCAAGCATATCATTTTTTATAGTTATAGGTTTATTTTAAATACAAATAAATAAAAAAACAACATTAATATTCGTTTATTTTAAATATAAAATATAAATCCTGTCTATTTTAAATACATTTTTTTAAAAAAACCGAGTAATCCCCGTATAATATATGGACTGTGCTAGCATTGTATTAACCAGATATTTAAAAAAAAATTAAATTATGTAATGATCAGTCTCATCTCTACTCAGCACATGAAGATTGTGTTGTGAATGACCTCCGACTCTTTCTACTGGCGAGGAAAAACAATGTATATTTATTAATATATAATTAATAGTTCTGTTATATTACATTGAGCAATATCATATATATATATATATATATATATATATATATATATATATATATATATATATATATATAGTTGAATGGATATGAGTTTGTAACCCTGGATCACTGATATTGGGCGCTTTCAAATAAGCATCGCGCACATATAAAATATATGTAGAAATTACATATATATATATATATATATATATATATATATA
Source organism: Acanthosepion pharaonis (assembly GCA_903632075.3). Classification (NCBI taxonomy): domain Eukaryota; kingdom Metazoa; phylum Mollusca; class Cephalopoda; order Sepiida; family Sepiidae; genus Acanthosepion; species Acanthosepion pharaonis. Next base: position 898,547 of record CAHIKZ030001190.1, read on the forward strand.
TATATATATATATATATATATATATATATATATATATATATATATATATATATATATATATATATATATATATATATATATATGTATATGTATATATATATACATGTATATATATAATTTCGACATATATTTTATATATATATTTAGTTGAATGGATATGAGTTTGTAACACTGGATCACTAATATTGGGCGCTTTGAAATAAGCACCGCGCACATATAAAATGCATGTAGAAATTATATATATATATATTATACATTCATATATATATATATATATATATATATATATATATATATATATATATATATATGCATGTATAATATGTATATATATACATATATAATTTTACATATATATATATATATATATATCCTAAAGCAGAAGAAGTGTTGTTAGTAATAATAAAACTGCTCGATGTAACTTAGAATTAAAATTTATATTAAAAAATTATATATCTGTTCCTTACTACCAGATGCTAATTAAAGTGCCATGCACATATTTTTTGTGACTGACGATTGCTATGTGCTAATGCACTTCAAACAATGACGAGGCTGATCAACATTATGAGTTGTCATTCCGTAAGAAAACAGTGAATAGCAAGCCGTTAATCGTTATTCTGTCCCGTCCCTTACTCTGCTCGTGCTTGCATTGACTTACATTTGATTACAATAATCAATTGCAACACTTGTCACCGCACAAGGGAAAGATTTTAGAAAAGCAAATAACGGCAAAGTCGAAACTCGACACTTACGGATGCATAAAACATGTGGTTCTATTTAAGTCTATTTACGAAGGCCCGGTTTTTCATGCGTCTAACTACACAATCTAACCAAGGCAATCACTTATTTCATGGAATGAAGATGGGTGCAGAGAACCTATAATTAGCCTTCGTTAAACACAACCGTATTAATATGCATGTAATATCTATCTATCTATCTACCTATCTACCTATCTATCTATCTATCTATCTATCTATCTATCTATCTATCCAAATTCTCAACTGGCTAAGGAGGTCATTACAAGAAAAGCATACTTTTCCATATTGACTGCAGGAAAGGGCTTGGCGGATGCTCCACCCTTGCGGAGGTGTTTCTTTACTTCCCTCCTTTTTGCAGTTTAATTCTACGAGGGATTTTGCCGGATAAATATTACGCCTTCATGTCGCCCAGTCAGCTGTTTCTCTGAATGTAGCGCGCAATCCGCAAAAGAGATGTGCCTATTGTAGAGAATTCATGAATCGCGTCAGTGAGCCCCACTTCCTCGTCATCCAGAGGCTCGTTCTTCGAACAGAAAGGACTTCGAAACGATAGACTTCGGTTCTTGCCACGTACCTAACTCATTAAAGTTCTGTATTTCATAGCATAGCTTTAAAACATATGCGTGTATAACTGAGTCTCGAACCTAGTGTTATTTATTGACTCGCCCAATGTTCATTTATAACGGGGTAGAAATCATGCTGTAGAGAGCGTTGGGTCGATGCAAATGGCGCCTGTATACAGCTCAGGAATCGGCACAATACATAAGATTGGACAGCACGATGGTTTTGTAGACTATGACATTTTTGATCTTTTACGGGGCTTCTCGTTTCGCGGATAAATCTATGTAGCCGATTCAACCATGAGTGTTTAGCGGCATATCACCATCTATGGAGTATTTAATGCCAAAATCTAAATATTTTGTATGCAATTTTATGGCTTCAACTACAGATATTTAGTACATAATTTTATACTTTTAGGACAAACGTATTTTTTTCGATATATAGTTAGTAGATGATAAAATGTATTGTTGGTAATTTTAATTTTTTGTACATTAGAGCTGTATTTATTGTCATTTTGTTATTAAAATCTATCACTACTGGTAATTTTTTTTCATATAAATACGTTACCGGTATTTTTACCAACATGTATTTTTATATTTTCTCAGCGAACCACCAAACAAAAATTTAACCACTATTTTCCCATAGCTAGGACCCTAACAAGTGCTACCACCTCGGATGAAGGTGGATCTGGTAACAAGAGGAAATAAGAGGTGATTCCACGACCCTCATGACCTCTAATCGTTCGATCAGATGCCTTGCTATCGGATGTAGTTTATCATTATACCCAGGAATCGGCGAGATGATTTCGAATTCCAGTCGAATTAATTACATTCACTTACGTGGGAAAGGTAAGAATCCATCTTTTCTCCCTCAGCTATGGATAAATAGCAGGACAGACTTGTGTCTATAGCCTTGATCGAGAAGGAGGAAAATTGAATTTAAATAGCCTGGAGATCTTGGCCAAGACCCACCACTACTATTGCGGTTGAAGTACTTGTAGTGCCCCTATATTTCTTAAGGGACTCGTGTTATATATATATATATATATATATATATATATATATATATATAACTTCAACCATAGGCACTTTAAAAAGTCGGATTAAAATAAATCCATTAATTCTTTAGAAATTGTTTTGTTTAGGTTTAGGTTTCGAATACGAAACTGGGAAGATATAGGCTCTCGATAAAATTTATCTGATTGAAGGGGATGCGTTTTTTAAAAGGATCTTTGCCTACTGTGAAGTCCTTCGTAGTCATGCGATAAAACATGCCAAATCAAACAATAGGAGGACACAGGATCTTATAAGTAAATCAATTCATGTTATATATATATATGTGTGTGTGTGTTAAACCGCATGAATTTAAGTGTGCTACTAGGTTGGCATCTCAGTCCCACCCTTTCACTGTCGAAACGGTTAAATGTAGCCGTCTCTTCTAATCCAATAGATTCATGTCTCACACTTCCCGTCTGTGGAACTCCCTTCCTCTTCTTTGCTTCCCTGATAGCTATAATCTTCAATTATTCAAATGCAATGTCAATCGACATCTCCAGATGCCTTGATCTATTCCCCCGTCCTTCTCTTCCTCCTTTCCTCTATCACGCTTTTTTTACTCTTGCTCCCACTCTCTGTTACCCCTTGCGTGCTAGTGGTACAACCGCTTTGCTTGGGGTGAAAGGCTTTAAAATTGTTGTATTTCTTGTTTTCGAGATAACAGAGCGAAATAAATAAGGAAGACAAACTCGTAGGTAAGTAATAAAATAGGTTTACTACACGAAGGTACACTTAGCAGTTGACCTAATGCTAACCCTCCTCAACTCCACTTAACTGCTTATTTACATAAACGGACGAACTTATTTATTTATGTCCTATATGACATATATATATATATATATATATATAGAGAGAGAGAGATAGATAGATATTGATAATATTAGTGGTAAATATACACATATATATGCAAAATATATAAATATACATAGGTGCATACACATACATGTATATTTTTTTAATAAAAAATTCCGAGAGGATAGAATCCAGGTAGAACTCAATTGATTTTTAGGATAGGCAGGCAACCTATTATGTTTCAATGCCAAAAAAAGGCATTGAAACATAATAGGTTGTTACATAAAATCGTTCGCTTTTTATAATTTATTTTAATACTTATGTAATAGTTCTGATGAATCATTTAACACTTTATTTCCCTTCGCTGTTTACTTCCAGCCAACGATCCACTAACTGCTGAAAGCCGCGACGAGAAAAATCGCTAGGTTTTGACTCGAAAAATTCATCAAGCTGCGTTTTAAGCTCCACATCGTTATTGAACGAAACACTCGTCAAATTCTTAGAAAGCGACCGATAAAAGGTGTTCGTCTGAAAAGTCTAAATCAGAAGAAAATGGTGTGGCAGAACTGCGCAACCGAGCAATTTATTTGCATCTATGGTCATGTAAGCAATGTGGAGGCGAGCATTGTCATGTTGAATAATTACGCTATATCGCCGGTCAGGTTTTTTTCAGTTTTTTTTTTTAAACAGGAAAAATGTCTCGAGCAGCTTTGGAAGTTTTGTGGCCTTGATTAAAAGCAGAGATTTCGAACATCTTCATTCTTGTATATTTGGCATTCCATCTGAAATGTTTGTCTATTCTGAACTAAAATTTCATTTGACGTTAGGATGACCAGAGTAACGAAGCAAAAAATGCTATAAAATATTATTCTCCGAGATTATTCCCAGAATATCAGGAAAAACGAACGGGTATAATAATAGCAGGGTATACTTTAATTTTATTCTTTATAATTTTAAATATTTGTAAAAGGTTTTATTTTAAGTCATTTAGCCCAATTCACAACTAATTCTTCACAATAGGAATTTAAAACTTATTTCCCATAAGATCTCTATTAGCAGACCTCGATAGTTATAAATTTATTTTCGATTTGTAAATATTTCAATGATATTCTGTAGATGGTGCAATAAACATCAAGAATATATATACGAGGGTGGGCTGAGAGGTTCATAGGCTGACTATGAGTGATGCTAGAACTGTGAAACCTTGCATGCATTAATTTCACATTTTATTAAGAACTGCTTTGTTTCCAGGTAAATTGATATTCTACTATTCAAAGAAGACTTCAAAAGTAACTAGTATCGACTTCTCTTGAAAATGGACAAAATTTGGTGGGTAATTTGACTTTCAAGCCCCGCGCTAAATATGTAATAAAAATTTGCCGAATAGTTATATTTAGGTGTAAATTTATGTGCTTAATTAAAAAATAACAAAGAAATGTTGATAAAATCTACCATTTAGAAGTTATCGACAATAAAAGTTCGAACTCATTCTCGTTACGGCAGCCATTACTGGCGTGGTTTGCATAGATTTGCTAATGATTAGATTTGAGAACGGCCTTTTTACGGTTCTTACTTGACTGAATTACTTCACAACTAAGGACTCATTGTGTGCGCAATAAAAAAGGTTATTGCGCGGCAGATATCTGCAATCAACGCCAGCAATGGAAGCCGCGATGCGAATAAATTCGAACATATTATAATTATTCGGCAAATTTTTACATATTTAGCGCAGGGCTTAAAAAAGCAAATTCCCCAATTTGGCATCATGGTATTATCAAATAACTGCAAAAAAGGATTTAGCCACCAAGGACATACATGCTGATAGCTGCATTAGGAGTTGACGCTCCAACTTTATCAACAGTGCAAAAACCGGCAGCTGAATTTAAGAGAGTCTTGAATATGATCCAACGTCTGGGCTGCAACTGCCACCACCGAAGAAAACATGGTGATCGATGAGTGGTGATTGACTATAAATCAAATAGTCGAAAACAGGCCACGTCACCAGCCTGTTATGACGAATCGATTTTCATAATCTTAACCTTTGCAGCGTGTTCATTCTGTTTTCATTTCTCAATTCGTTTTCATTAACAAAAATATAATTCCCGCCTGCTTTTCTAATTGCCAGTGACATGTCTTTTTCTTAATTTTCCAATAAAGAGATAAAGCCATTTTCCCAAATTGCTTTACCCATATCGATAGATAAGAAAAGTAAACTCTTAGTGCAATCTTTTCAAATTGTAAGGGTGATACACTCCAGATAACCCTTTCTTTACTTCCACATTACCAGGGAAAATGTCTTCCATTCTTTCTATCTATCTTCCAGTTTATATTTCATTTTGGGCTTAACCCTTTTCTGTTCTGAATTAATGTTTAACTACCGCATAGCCTCAGAGTCACACCTGATCAAAAGCGCACCAAGCTGATCACATCACGGAAAAATGTGACATTGTTTGATGCTGGTTTATTTATCCAAGATAAATTTGGGATCCATCACTTTGAGCCAGAGAGAGAATCTATGCAGTTGAAACACACCTCCACACCTGCTCCAAAGAAAGCCAAGGTCGTTTCATCAGCAGGGACTCAGGTTTGGTGATGCAAAAATTTATTATCTTCAGAAGGGCCACACCAATGGAGAGTATTAGGTAAATTTGAGGAGAGAGTTACGAAAAGCTATCAAAGCCAAACGCTCAGGAAAAAAGACGAAAGGGATCTTGATTTATCAGAACTATGCCCTAGAACACAAGTCCTTGGTTTCAGTGGCTGCTGTGCGAGATTATGGCATTGAACGTGATGACCCACCCTATTCTCCTGATTTAACCCAATCTGACTATCATCTGTTCCCCAACATGAAAAAATCACTTAGCTGAGATCTAGTATTGCAGTGATGATTTTTTAGGCATTTCACTCCAAGCAAGGTATGAGTGCCACTAGCACGCAGGGGTTTACGGAGAGTGAAAGTAAGAGAAAAAGTGGGTGTAGGGAGGATTGAAGAAAAGAAAAAAGGATAGGGATCAAGGCAACAGAAGATAGTGACTGACATTGCATTTAAATATTTGAAGATTGTAGTTATCAGGGAAGCAAATGGGAGCAAGGGAGTTTCAATGTCGGGAAGTACAAGGAAAGAAACTGTTGGAGTAGAAGTAGCAGTTACATTTAACTATTTCAACAGTAAATGGGTAGGACCTAGATGCCAATCTAGTAGCACGTTTAAATCCATGTAGTCGGGGCACCAGGGAAGAAAGCTCGTCAGAAAATCCATGAAAATATTTGTTGAAAAGACAGAGGGAAGCTACATTACGTCTGTGAGAAAAGTGTTTGTAGCACTGATTACGTTACAGATCCTTCTTTGGATTTTGTCGAGAACCTCGAGATGACGGGCAGGGGCATCAGACCAGATAAGGCAACAGTATTCAATGCAAGGACGAAAGGTAGATTTGTAGATGTGTAAGATGGACTCTGACGAGAAATACCTTTTGGCACGACACAGTGAACCAACTTTCCTCGCGGTAGATGCAGCTATTGATTCAATATAGTTGTGCCACTTAAAGTAAGTTGTAAACGTGAGACCAAGAAAGCGAAAGGAGACGCTCTCACGGAGCCGAGCATCAACCATGTTGATGTGGATCAGGAACGTTTCTCTGTGATGGTTAAATGGGAACAGTTTAGTTTTGGAGGCATTCAAATTTACTAACCATTTTCTACCCCAGTCAACTACTGATTGGAGGCCCTTTTCGAGAGCAGCGGTCAGGTTACGTTTGTCAGCGCTGTCGGGCTTACTATTGAGACAGGAATAAATGGTAGTGTCGTCTGCATAGATCACTACTTGGGAACTGATGACAGCAGGGAGATCATTGATGAAGATCAGAAATACTGTAGGGCTCAGAATAGAGACTTGGGGAACACCCGCATTCTGGAGGAGAGCCCGTTCAGGACGACATTCATTTCTCGATTAGATAGGAATAATTGGATTAAATCAAGTAAATGTCCTGCAATGCCGTAGCCCTGAGGCTTACATAGAAGACCAGCATGCCAAACCCTGTCAACCGCCTTCGAGATATCTAGAGCTACAGCTCTAGCTTCGCCATTATTATCGATAGCTTTATTCAGTTATGGTCGTAAGCATATCAACGATAGATCGGTCAATATTGAATCTACACCGTTTGTCAGAGAGTAGATCGTGAGAGGTAAGATGCTTAACCACTTCGGCATTGATTAAGCCCTCGAAGACTTTGCCGAAATTCAATAGGAGACTGATAGGGAAGTAATAAGAACGGTCAGAAGGTTCTCCAGAGTTCTTAAAAACAGGGACTACAGAGGAAGACTTCCAACAAGCTGGGAAGCAGAAAGCTGTGAAGCAATAGTTGTATAGTTTGGAGAGAACTGGAGCCTGCTCAGGATCACATTTCTTTAGGACGACGGCTGGGATCCCATCACCTCCACTATGACGTTATAGAAAAAAAAACTGGAAATCTCACTTTGAAATTCTTTTAAATATCAATTATCATTTTTTCAAAACTTATTTTAAGAAAATCAGAAATTATAATGTTTATTTAAAATATTTTGAACCAAGCTTAACTTAGCTTTTGCGCCGAAAAGATGTAATTTGAAAATAAAACAAAGCAGGTCATAAACTTTCGCGGCACTTGACAGGTGATGAATGACATATTGACGGATTATTTGAGGCTAATTTGTTCTACGAAAGGAGAAAAGTGAAATAATTTACACTTTAAGTGAACAAATTATTTACCTCGTTATTTTTAAGGAAAACTTTCAGCGCTCTAATTTTTTTTTTTTTTTTGTAGATTTCACCATTACGTTTACGATGCTTCATGGAAAATATACTCTAAAGAAATTAAAATAAGACTGGTAAGAGTGACACTAAATTTCATATTTCATAAGAAAGGTATCTAATTAATTTATAGGTACCTTTCTTATGAAATTTTATCAGAAGTGTACATAAAATACTATAATTTTATGTACATTTATTACATTTTACTGTGTTATTTGTATTTCCATTCATTTTATTATTAATGTTGATATTTCATTTATGGAAAAATGTCATAACTGAGATTAATATAAAAATAAGATCATATAAATTTCATAAGATGATACCGATACTTGTAGGTACCCTTCTCAGTTGAAATTGAAAAATCAAATTAACTTCTCCACATGTGTTTCGCAAAAGTAAAGGCCTTAACAGCGGAGAACAATGCTTAACTCAAATAACGCAAAGTATTCTAGTTGGTCTTCCGTACTTTATAATTACAGCCCGATTATAAACACAAAATCACATTTTTTAATTACTGCGTATCCTCTGATTAGTCAAAATGATACAATTTACAACGCTCTAAAAAAGATGCGGCATTTAACTAATTTTATAATATTTTAACAACTTAAATGTAAAAATCTATTAAAATTAACAAATAACAAATAATTGTATTAAAAATTCATTTTTCATCGAAAAACATTTTTGCTTTCAGAAAATATTATCCATATTCATAAAAACAACTAAAAGCAAATAAAAGCATTTGAAATTAAATAATATCTTTGTTTTATTGAGTTTTGTATGTTACAATTCAGAGATGATTTTCAGGTAGGAGGAGTCCAATTAAAAAAAAAACATGATTTGCATTCCTCAAAGCCTTGTGCTTTTAACTATTGTAATCACTAAACCCGATGCGATCGATCTAGCGTTTTCATAAAATTAGTTGGGGGGGTAATAAATATTTAAAAAATATTTCTCTCATGACTTTAATAAAAAAAACATATTTATAATAATTTCGATCATCTGTAAATAGTTTCTGAAAGTTTCATTAACATCCGACAATTATTTATATTTTTGCACGATTTTCAAAATTAATGTGTGTCATACCAAAAAAAAAAAAAACGTGCTAAAAATTGTCCATGTTATTTACTAGTTCCGCTGATACAAAGAGAAACAAGGTTTCTTTAATCAAAATTTACAATTTAAAAATAATTAAAAAAAAAATTTGGTCTTTCCTTTTAATAATAACATAAGCATTTAGACGATAAAATTTTGTTTTCGGCAAGGTTGGCGTCTTTTTCATCAAGCTATGCTCTTTTTTAGCGATTTCGTGGAGATACCTCCATAATATATACATATATATATAATATAAACACATATATAATAAATTATACATATAATATATATGTACATAAACTATAAACATATATATATATATATATATATATATATATGTATATATATATATATATATATATATATATATATATACGTATATAATATATATATATGTTCTGTATATATATATATATATATATATATAATATATATATTACTATATATATATATATATACACATATATATAATATATACCTACATATATAATATATATTTATATAATATATATACATATATATATATATATATATATATATAAAAATATATATATATATATACATACATACAGATATAATATGTATATATATAGCTAATATATACATATACAGACACGACAATATATATAAAAACTTGTTACCTAAAATATATGCATACCTACAATATACATATATTTACTTACAATATATATACTAATCGGTATGTATTATATATATATATATATACAATATATATACATATAATATATATACACAATATATATATACATATAATATGCATAAATTACAATATATATATATATAAGCATACATATATAATATATATATATATGTATACATACATTTATATATATATATATATATATATATATATATAGAGAGAGAGAGAGAGAGAGATATCAGACACGACTTGACATCAAATCTAAAAACTCTTGTTGCATAAAATACAACACATTTTCGTCTTCACTCACCAAATCTTGCACTATTTTTATATAACGTCATCCATCTGTTGATGCCTCCATTTAACATTCGCTGTTTGATCCTTTTCTCTTACTTATTTATTACTAATGTACCATGTTATATCTATCTATCTATCTATCTATCTATCTATCTATCTATCTATCTATCTATCTATCTATCTATCTCTCTCTCTATATATATATATATATACTTTCGAAATTTCGAAGACAGCTCCAGAATTAGCATAGGATTAACTTGAGAGAAGTGTCTAAATGAGGATATTTTTGCGAAAATCATAAAGTTTTTTTTCTTTTTGTCATAATCAAATTTCTAATAACAAATATTCTCTTCTTTTTAACCATGTAAAATAACTTTCTCTTATTAAAATACAGAACAACTACTTTTTGGGTCAATTATAAGTAATTACTAAAGATTACCTCAAACTTTTGAACTGTAGCGTAAATATAAACGTTAAATTGGTTCTTTTAGACATACGCTAATGACTATCATAACTTGTTCTTACTTGAGTTAGCTTCCACAAGTTATGTGTGAACATATGTGTATCCAATTGATGCTGTAATAAAATATTACTAATTTCTTGTACCCGAATATTGTGTGCTGAAAAGTTATTGTCTTGACCAACAGAACAACCTATAGCCAGGAAAAGTAAATTCTGTTCCACATATTCATCCCAGTTTAACACGTGGTACATTATGAGAATAATTTTTAAGAGGTGGCGTTTGATCTTGTGTTAAACAAACACAAAAAAACTCAGTTTAAGTAATAAAAATGTACGTTCTAATTTTTCTTCTTCTACATATTTATAGAACTCTATCTGTTTGCCCTCAAACCATTGTCCCAAGCAGTGTGTTCAATCCTTAATACGTCCGACACGATTATGGCTTTGTGCCAATTTAAAGTAAATTACATAAAGATCTACAGGACTGACAGTTGGTTAGCAACTTAATCTCATTAAATACTCCTTAACCATATCCCCATGAAAAGATAGCTTAGCGCAAATAATACAGCTGCCAACGCACTTTTCAGAGAGGCAGATACAGAGAAATAAGCCCTTTTATTCATAGTCTGGGTATATCTACTCAGTCATGTCTACCCACTAAAAGTAACGCTTATAATAATAAACAATCTCCGAAAACCTAAACATTTGACCATATTAAATCCGTTCTGAACACGTCTTCATATGTAAAACGCTATATTTAACTTTTGATATCACTTACTCAAAATGTTTAATTTTTATTTTATGGTTTTTTTCCTTTCCTCCCTCTGAATTTTCTAGTCTTATTAATACTACTACTACTACTTCTTCTACTACTACTACTGCTACTACTGCTACTACTACCACTTCTGCTGCTACTACTATTACTACCACCACTGCTGCTGCTACTACTACTACTATTATTACTACTATTACTATTGTTACTATTATTACTATTAATTGTTACTATTTATAGTATTATTATTACTACTACTGTCATCATCACCATTACTTCCTGTCCAATTGTAGTTGTAATTTTACCTATTTGTACTTTTTAAATTTTGATTAATTTAAAAAAAGTATTTGCCCACATATAGCTGCATTTATCGCATTTGCAATCAAACTCGTCATTTCGATGACTGACGAATCTGTTAAAGATTCTCTATTCCGTATCTATTAAATATTAATTATTAAACGCCGGAAAATCTGTTGTAAATTAATTTTCCGCTCCATTTTTAACTGATAGGAGTTAACACAACTCATACTAAGTTAAAACAATAGTTATTAATGCTACGACAGATTTCCAAGCTCCATAACAAAATACATATATTCGATGTTGACCCCACACTTGGAACCCCAACGCACTCTCATTGTCCTTAATTTTATCTGATTTTATCTTTCCCTATTTTCTTATATGAAACATTTCCGCTTAAAATTTCTAATTTTATTTACTATTTTTTCTCTTCACTAGGATGAGATAAGTTTTTTCTTTCACATTTCTCGGTCCTTTGAACAGGAATATAGGTTTATCCTTTCTTGCCTATTTAGAATCGAGCTTTCGAGTCCTTCTAAAATCTTTTCATTTTCTTTCATTCCCAGGAGCATCTTCCGCTTTATTGGCATTGATGCCTTGTTTGGGGCGAATTGATGAAAAAATAAAATCTCTGAGTAAGAAAATAAATACATTGAACTAGCTCGATGCAACCGTATCTTCTATTCTAATAGTTTTTTCTCGCACTTCTCGCCTGTGGAAATCTGTTTCTTGCTTCTATAACACCTACAGTCTTTAAAAATTCAAATGCAACGCCAATCAGCACTGTCTGTCTTCCTGAACCCTGTTATTATTGTCCTTTCTCCTCACTCTAAGTCTTCTCATTCTCTTTCACACCCAGTAACCCTTGCGTCTTAGTGGTATTATCGCCTTGCATGGGGGGAAAAGATTTTTAAAAAGATTATAAAAATTCCTTTTACTCTTTACGTTTCGTCTATGAAAACAAAACTAGCAAATACAGGCTTGGAAAGGTCCAAGAGATGTATATTTCTTAAAATAAGTAATTGAACCTTGCTGCAGATACCTCCTTGGCTGAAAATGTAAAAGCACTTCTGACTACAAGGTGATTCTTCTAACATAAAACGGCATACAGGTTCAATCCCTGTCGAGAGGTACATTTTCTTTAATAAATCTTTCGATCGTTTTTGGCAGATAGATTTAAATTCCACTGTTAAGACAAAAAGAAAAAAAAAACAAAACAAAATAAGCAGGCATGTCTACTCAAATACATGCACCCTGTAACAATAAGGTTAATTGTAAACAGAAGCAGGAATAAAAAACAATAATAAAAAAATCACACTAACATTGGATTGATTGATTAATTTGTTTTTTACGGCTTATCAACCATTACAAGTTATTTAAAGCCAGAAGATATGTTTAGAATGTTAAGAATTTTGGGAGATAATCATTTACTGATAGAGGCCCTAATAATTAACCCATAGCTGGGAGGAAGAAAAATGAATTCATACTTTTCCCAATGGGTATTTGAGCGTAAGCCAATATAACGACCCAGACAGGAATTGGAACTCAGCTCTCCAATTAACCAAGTCGGTGCCGTTATCGATTACATCACCCGCACATCCAAGCTTACGGTACCTGGTATTCCCAAGTGGTCACCCATCGAAGAACTGGTCAGGCTCAACTTAACTTTGGTGATTGTACGAGAAGCAGTGATATGGCGGCTTCGTTGGTGTATATTTCCCTCAACCTTCTAAAGGTGTAGTGTGCATCTATAAAAAGCGAAAAAATTCGATGCACGACCTGTAATATATTTTGACAAGACAAGTCTTTATCACTGTATATAAGGTGTAGAGTCACAACATCACCTCGTTTCTGTAGCAAGTAGGCTTTTTTTACGAGGTGGAGTTGCCAAACAAGCGCCAATAATTTATCTCACATCCTAATAATGAAATCTCTAAGAAATATCTCCGGTTAAAATATGTTTTCTATCAAGACAGCTCTGACTATCCAAAGTCAGGTGATACCTTCATTTTGTATCGATGTAGCAAAAAAGAAAGTGATATTAAGTCAAGAAAGTAAGAAAAGCGAGTAGCAGCAATATCGAGTTAACGTACAGGAAGTTATGGTTAGCAAAGATGAGCAAATAGTTTTTCGTATAGCGGAAGACATGTCCAGAATACTTGGTAACGAACTGTTATTACAATAAAGAATAGGCACAATCTAACGAGAAACTAAAGGCTACACAAATGAATTCTGCTAAAATTGACGTTATCTAATAAATACGCCTATAACAATACACGTTTTATTCTTGTATGGAGAAAGATGCTGAAGATACGATGGACAGAATATGTGAGCAACGACAATAAAGTGGAAATAAAAAGGAAACTTATACTCAACATCAGGAAGACGCAGTTGAAATTTCTGGGGCACGTAATGAGGGTTTGGAAAATGTGATACTCATAAGACAGATTGAGGGAAAAGAAGGACAGAGGTAAGCAACGCGTAACATATTTGATGAGACTGAGTAAATAGATGGCGGAACAGGGTTTAAAATTTACTCAGGGCTACAAGGGAGAGGAAAATTTTAACGGCTATGTTCGTCTACGTCCTGAAGGGACACGGCACAGAAAAGAGGGAAGAAAAAAAGGTTATCTTTTGTTGTCTGATTGCGTAAAGAAAATCATTTTAGCTCATTGTTTTGAACGTTCAATGCAATTGAAGTTTACTCGAACTGGACCTGCGTCCTGGGTAAGACGATAAACTACATCCAACAGCAAGGCCTCTGATCGGGAGATTTTGAGGATCATGGAACCACCTCTTCATTGCTGGTGTTCCCACGTCCACCCTAACCTGGGGTGGTAGCACCTGTTAGGGTCACATCTGTGGGCAAATAGTTAATCCCCAAATTGGAGTAAAAACACTATGAAAGTGTAAAAATAGGTTTCAGTACTAGCAATACATTTTTGAAAAAAAATATTACCAGCAATATAATTTTGAAAAAATATTACCAGCAATAAATTTTTGAAAAAAATATTACCAGCAATACATTTTTGAAAAAAAATATTACCAGCAATAAAAATCTTGTCGGCATTAAATAAGCCATTGAGGTTGATATGTGGTAAAACAAAACAAACCAACCAAACCAAGTGGATCTTATATATACGATCCATAGCTTAAGATGTTGGAAAAATGGATGATTCATTTTACCGCCCTAAAAAATATCTGACGACTCCATACTTTAGCTTTACAAGCATCCGATCAGACGAAATACAGAATATTTCTACCGTATATGGATGAGAGCTGCTTAATCCTCTTTTTCCGACTGTGACAGAGTTTAAAGGCGTTTATTTGGCCATGCGAGGTATTTGCCACCCTGCAGCATCTACCCAACAAGCGTAATGTCACTAGCCTACCGATATGTTATTGCTACATGTGTTCAGACATTCTTCATTCGTTAATGCAACCAATTCAGAAGTTTACAACCGAGACTCGTTTTGCTATGTCTACAGTGTGGAATCAACAATCACTCGCCTAGTATTCACTCCAGACTTCAAGTGGAACTCATACATTCTTTCAATGGTTGGCTCATTCTATCGTTGCAGAAATAATACTTTATCTTTATAAGAGTCAGATCAGACCAACAATCCAGTGTTGCTTCTATGTCTGGGCTGGGGTTGCCAAATCCTCACTTTCTAGCCTTGACAGAATTCAGAGTTACGTCGTTTTGTAGGGGGTTAATTATTTTCCATCCTACAACTTCTTTCCCATGTAACGTCGCAAGCCTACCACCATTTTCATGGCAAATGTTGCGACGTGTTCCATTCTTTAGTACCACCAGAGCAGACCTTTACGGCCCAGATACGCCTTGAACCACCCCCACATATTCCTTTGTTATGGAAGATATTCCACACAGAAAGTGTCTTCCCAAGAACTATTACTTTGTGAAGCAGGTTGCCGCGGGGATGCTTCCCCTAACACTAAAAGCTTAATCTCTTCCAGTCTCGTTATTTATCCTCTATATCGTCGTTTCTTCACTTCATCCCTTACGTTCATATCCCCTCATTCAGTAATCCTCTAGCTTCAGTGGCTCTTTGGCCTTCATATCGACAGAACTTCAGGAAAAGTTATTTTTGTCTTTTATCTCAATATTGTGCAGTGTTCTAATCGTTGTATGCAATTGGTTCCGCGTAATTTCCACGTTCTTTCATTTCCATTTTGGATTTTGGCCGTGTCACCTCAGGCAATAGCTCTGGTGTCTTGTATTCTGAAGTGTTGCCGACGATGTTTATTATTCTGAAAATAACATCTTTGTTAGTCTTCAGGCTTCTTTTATTGCGACTTTGAAATGTTAAAAGGTAAAACCAAATATCGGAGAAGAGCATTGATATGACGGAAGATGGTTGCTGTGTTGCGTAAATATCAGTGGAACAAACATACAAACCCCTGCACTATCGCCAATATATAGACTCGCCCATTATACTATTTTGTTTTATATTGTCTTGTTTTGGAACCTATTTATGAAAAACAGAACCGTTAATATTGCTTCTCATTCTTTATCCCCCCCCCCGGGGGCAGTTTCATTATATCAACCAATGTCTAATCTAATTTAGTAGACAGGATACAAGAATAAATGGAGCAGTATTTTTTTAAAATCATAATCTATAATAGTGACCACTACCTAATGTTTAAAATGAATTCTTAAAAATGAAAAAGCATTCTTGAAGCTTTCTTTTCAGCTTTAATTGAAAGCTAAATGAAATCAGGCAAAATACTCTGGCGTATTTCAAATAGAAATTATATTGGTTGGAATCAACTTTTTGGTTGCTTTCAGAAAACTAATAAAAATCGATATATATCGGCCTTTTTGACAAATTTGTAAACAAAAGTTGATTGCCGGATATTCCAAAAATAATATATATTTAAGACACGTTACTTGAGG